>PVKU01003894.1:0-163264 GCA_004027475.1 Anoura caudifer | reverse complement strand
TGATACTAGGTATTAATTTTTTATCGTATGTATGTACTACAAATACATTTTTCACATTGTAGCTTCTGTTGTTTCTTGTTGTTGCTGTTTGTTTGCTTTTCATTTCTTGGTAGTTTTGGAGGAATAGAAGTTCTTATTTTTAGTGCAATAGAATTTTCTACTTTTTTCTTTTATGAGCAGTATTTCTTGCTTTGAATTTAAGAGATTCTTTTCTACTTAAAGTAATAAAGATAGTCTCATATATTTTACTTTTATATTATCTTCAATACATTGGAAATTGATTTTTGTGAATGGTGTGAGGTAGGCACTAAATTTCAGTTTTTTGCCTTATGGCTAACCAATTATCTAAGCACCATATCATATCTCAAATTTCCATATATACATAGGTCTGTTTCTGCAATTTCTGTGCTCCTTTTTTAATCCTCTTTCATATCTTCTTTCTTGCCCTTAAAAATTATTTGAGGCTTTCATTTTCTTGCTTAGCCTTCCTTACTTAATTTTTCCTCTTAGTACTTTAGTAGCTATATTCTTTGCTTGTATTTTTTTGTGGTTATTTTTAAAATTTTATCATGTGTATTTAATGTTACAAAATCTATAGGTACTATCTTAATCATTATCCTATTATAAGAAGTTAGAGACTCTCACAGGATGAATTGTTCAGTAGTTTAATTCTATTCTTTAAAAAACCTGGCATCCTGGCTGGTGTGGCTCAGTGGATTGAGTGCTGGCTTGCGAACCAAAGGATGCAATTCTCAGTTAGGGCACATGCCTGGGTTGCTGGCTGGGTCCCCAGTAGAGGGTGCGTGAGAGACAATCACACATTGATGTTTTTCTCTCTTTCTTTCTCTTTTCCTCCCGCTTCTCTAAAAATAAATAAATAACATCTTTTAAAAAACATTACTAGTTAGAAATAACTATTTTATACCAATCTGGTTTATTTTAACATACCTACGTATTTCCCACTTTGCTCACCATTATTTGTTTCATCTCAGACTTGTCTTATGGGGATCACGTACTTCCTTTCTGAAGTTTCTTTGATAAACATCTGTTGAGTGTAAATGACTTTTTTCCCCTGTTCATCTAACCTTTTAGAAATAGTTTTTCAGATTATAGAATTCTAGGTCAGCTATTACTTTATATCAGCAAATTGAAAATATGCTTCCATTATAGTTGTTGGGAAATCTACTGTTAGATAAATTTTTGTACTTTATAGATGATCCCTGTATCAGTAAGCCATTGCTGTGTAACAAACTAAAAGCTAAAACCTAAAAACTTATATTTACTCTCACATGTCTGTGAGTTGGCTGGGATAACTGCTTCAAGCTGTATGTCTAACTGACCTTGATTTTTACTGTGTTTGGGCTCAGGTCAGTTCCACTTGTCTTTATGCTGGAGTCTACATGTTAGTTATTATTATTATTATTATTATTATTATTCTTTGTAAGGACAACTGGCATACTGAACTTGCTGCAATAAAATTGCTAAGTGCATGGGTAGTTTTGCTAGAATGGTAAAATAAAAATGTACAAGTAGGAATAGATTTATTTTTTTATTTTTTAAAGATTTTATTTATTTAATTTTAGAGAGGGGGAAGGGAAGGAGAAAAAGAGGGAGAGAAACATCAATGTGTGGTTGTCTCTCCCATGCCCCCCATTGGGGACCCTGCCCACAACCCAGGCACATGCCTCAACTTGGAATTGAACCTGTGACCCTTTGGTTTGCAGGCCCATGCTCAATCCACTGAGCTATACCAGCCAGGATGAATAGAGATGTTTAGAAGTACACATACTTTTCTGTGTAGGTAAGACACCTTTAACAAATACTGCAGTTATTTTTCACCATCTAGTCAGTGAAGAGGCCAACATGTTCACTTAAGGAATCTTGGATAAATTAGGGGTGAACTGATTCCATTTAGCACTACAATTACATCCCAAATACTGCATTTCACTTTTCTGCTTGAGAAAAAGCCTGGAGACAACATTGGTAGGTTGTGCAGGATACTCATGAAGTTGTAAATTCTAATCTTCCAGTTCACCTTAGGTTTGATGTGTAACAGACTGATGATCTTGCAGTATGAGAATAAGTTTAGCATAGTGAATTAAAATGAATTTTCTGATACAATGTGCAAGGCATAGATATGACTGGCTTTGAATGGGATCATCAAGGTGATGATAACAGAGTGCAAATAAGTTAATGATTGGCAGGTACATGCATTGTATGATTTTAAAGTGATAATAGCTACAAATGCTCTAAATGTTTTTAGACTAAGTCATCCTTTGACTGGAATAAAATTTCACCTTTCCCTCTTTAATTAGAGTTCGTTTCTCTATTTTGGAACAAATAAATGTTTTTCTCACTCATGTTACCTAAATGTCAAATGAAAATGAAAACATAATTAGTATAAATATTTGGGTATTGGTAGAGTGCCCCAGTCTGTTAATTCTAATTTCAGAAATCCATTGTTTTTATAAAGAAGGTAAGATAAGACCACTTAGTTTGCATATAATGGCACCAAACTATCACCACCATTGGAACTAATCTGATGCATCATCATGCAAATGAAACGTGGACATGGTTTCCTACGGCTAAATGCTTTTAGAGATAGGCAAAATATTGGCACACTATCACCAATAATGGAAAGTGTAATTTAATACTCTGACCAGGAACATTGCTGTCCCTTGGATTTTTTTTTTAAACATACAGGTGCTCTTCTTTTCACTATGGGTTAAAAAACAAATTATTTCAATTTTATAAGTTAATAACTCCTGCATTCTTATTAACATAACAGTGGTTGGAATACAGAATCTATAGAGGTTGAAGTTCCAATTAAATTCATTAAGGTATGCCATGATATTTTGATGATAAAGTAATGTGTGGCATGACCAATCCTCCAAGTTCAAATTTAAGTCCTTAAGACTTTACCTTTTGTCTAGGACTTGCTACACAATAGAGAAACAGGTCTTTTCCCTAGATCATTGGTTCTCTCACCTGGATGATAACAAGTATATTCAGGGATGCTTAGCAAAGTTTTGGATTTCTGGGACCCACCACAAAATTTCTGATTCCACATATCTCAGATGAAATGGAAAATCAGCATTTAAAAAAATATCACAGGGAATTCTTTTGAAGGTGGTCATGAGCCCATACTTTGAGGTCCATCACTGGACCTTTGTGATAAGAATAAAACTGTCTCATAGAGGTAAGGGTGACATTGACATGTCTTAACATCTTAGTGTCTAGAAGAATCTCCCATTTTCTTCAACTTTATTACACAAAAGACTTGAAGTAGAAGTGGCCTAAGAAAAACATAGATTTTAAATAACATATTATAAACAAATAAACAATAAAAACAAGTGTTAGAAACACTGAGTAGGATACCATGATTGAGAGAAAATGTGAAAAATTCAGTCTATAAAATCTCAATTATTTGCTATAATTAAACTAACAACTTTGTTCAAATTCTCCAGGCAGACTAAACAATAGTAAGATACAATAAGTTCCACAGTTAGTTTTTTTGTTACCAAGGTGAGAGAGAAATGGCCCTGCCTTAGCAAAACTTTCCCTGGCAGTGCCCTGGCATAGAAAGTCAAGTGCAGGGGCAGGCCATTTCCTCAATGCCTTTCTTAATTGGCAGGGACGTTTCAATCCCCCACTTCACTATGATCTCCCTACTCCTGAAAGATGTGAGTGTTAGTGCAGACTGGGTACAAGAGGCATCCAATTGGTCCCAAATGGCCACATCTTGTTTATTTCCTTTGAATTCTGAAAATCAGCATCCAAGGTATTTGCCTCTAATTTTACATCTTTCTTCACTTGTCCCTGCAATGGTCACAGTTATTTACAATAGTCTACTCTCCTGCCATGGAATCCTGTTCTTCCAGCAAGCAGAATCCTGCATGTGTGCTACCTTCTCCAGATGGCCCTCCAGCCAGATGATAGTTGTTTCCGAGATTATTCAACTTTGTCTAAGGGGGAATGCAGTGTGATGTCCTTGCAGTTGAAAAACATGATATGAGCCAGAACCCCAACACCTTTCCCATCAATCTCAGATCTCAGTCAGCTTTTTGGTCTGGATAGGGAAGACTGGGATGACATAGGTTCCCAACTGCTTCCTGCTACTGAACTGAGTAGGATGAAAAGAAACCTTGAAAGCTGCTTTAGGTCATTGTCTGGAAAGCCTGCTCACATCTTGAAACCACTGCTCGTCTTATGTGGTGGTAAAATGAGCTGACATCTAGATGCTGCGATTTAAGGGGCAGAGCCTTGTGATAAAAATATCTTTCCAAATAATACGTAGTTTAGGTTTGAAATTCCACCATTACTAATTCATTCTTTTGTGTTAAAAATGTTCAGCTCTGGTTCTGTCTTAAAGTATACAGAATGATTCAACATGAGTACATTCATCAGCTTACTGTTTGTAGCAGAGAGACCAGTGTTAATTGAGAACCCTGAGATGCTAGGGGCAGGAGCCACTTACCAAGGGAGCATGGGTATCAAAGGGTAACAGATTAAAGAGATTTATCTATCTCATAATTTTATTTAGGGCTATTTTTGCCCACCATATTCAGGTGCAATAAAATGAAATTATATCTATTTTTTTGTGAGGTGCCATGTGATCTGCTCATATTAATACAGGAGGAGTAATATAGAAACAAAGGAAACCCTTCAAATGCTAGGGATGCTTTTGTTAAAATTCACACATGTGGTGCAGATGTATTTAAAAGGGGCCAGAGGAGATATAATGAACAACTGAAGCATGAAGAGGAGAGTGTAGCTGATGCCAAATGAGAACCTTGAATGAATTTTTTTCTCCATATGACCCTTATTTTATATGCGCATAGCAAAACTTGATTCCACTGTTTGAAATAATAGATCTGGAGTGGATTTTGTCAGGGAGAGGACATTGTTAGAGGGTCTTTTAATTCCTGGTCCCTATTTACTATGGAAAGGTTTGTGTTGTGACCACTGATGTCTAATATTCTGGCAAAACCAGGGCAAAAGCACAGTAAGTTGTAATTGTCATTGCACATGAAAGTAAGCCAATGTTTCTCAAGATTCAGCTGAGGGAATGGTAGTAACTATGAAAGGAAAATGTCCAATGAAGCGACTGGTCTTGAGAATATTTCAATTACCCATCAGAAAGGAAAAGTATATTAGCTTTTCATGGGGGGGGGGAGAAATAAGAGGAACTCATTTTCTTTTGTTGTTTTTTTTTTAAATATACACCACTGGTATATTTTTAACAGCAATTTTGAAGAATGTAGATGATCTTTGTGTTTACAGAAACATCTTAAAATCTTTGTAGGCTAAAGGCCAACATTTTAAAATAAATTAAAATGTATATTTTATTATTTGATCAATTCAATTATTTTAATCTTCACATATTTTTTATTTTAATATAAGTATGAGGTTTAGAACTTTGAACAACTACACCCATAGACAAAAGGATTTAAGTAGAACATAGGTCCTTAAGTCCTCTTATCAGGCATGACTGAACACATAATATAGCCCAAACCAAATCAATTCTAATTACCCTGACACATGTCTTTGAATCTCTGTATTACCCTGAGTCCAGAACTCTCAGTTCTGACTCCCCATGGGTTCCTTGGGCTAGAGGTTCATTTCTTTGTGGTCTTCTAATCCTTAGCGTGGTAGTGTTCTTGCATAGAATGGGGACATCATAATGAGAGGCAAGGTTGGAGAAGTGAAAGAAGGCAGAGACTCCATAAACAGCAAAATGTGAGGTCAGATTCAGGAAGGTTTCTGCTGTTATGAAGTAAGATTGGTGTGGGTATTTCAGAGCTCTCAAGACTTTAGGATGAGACCTAACTGTCCCTTGCTTTTGAGCATAATTTTTGAGTGGGGAGAAAATTCTTAGACATTTCACATTGTCCCTGAAGTCAACCAGTGAAGTTGGTTTGGTATTTTCTTCTTGCAGCTCATCAGTTTGGAGAAAATAATTGGTTCAAAGTGATTGCAGAATATATTTCATTTAGAAGTTTGACTCACAGCCAACAGCAAATGGGTGTTACAGATAAAAGGGAGACATAACAATAACAAGGCAAGACATATATAGTTACGTAGGAGATAATTTTCCTTCCAAGTTCACCAAATGGGTTTCTATTTTCTAGAAATGCAATGGATTATATGAAAATACAGCTGTAGAAATTTTGGAACACATTATAGAATTGTGGAAACATTATTATGACAACCAAATAAATAGCTTTTATCAAAGTATACATTAATAATATTAAAGCTTTCTTTGTAACATAATATACATAAAACCTCAGTTTGTTGGAAAGACAAATCTAAAGTGGATCCAAAACGGTGGCAGAGTGGGTGGATGTTATACTCATCTCCTCCCAGAAATGAACTAGAATTTCAACTAAAATACAGAACAATTAACCTGAATAACCAACCGAAGAAGAGCTGATCAGAAGTCTTCTAACCAAGCATTTACAGAAGATGTCACATCAAGACTGGTAGGAAGGGCAGAAATGGGAAAGGGCTGGCCATGCTCCCACAAGTGGTGGCTGAGATTCCTGAAGGATATCTCAGCTGCAAAGGTTTCCCCTGAATGGTTGAGTTCTCAACCCCATGCCAGGCTCATCAGACCAGAGCACCAAAGCCTGGAAGAGGTGCCCACATAACATCTGACTGAAAATCAGGAGGGATTCTGTCCACCAGAGAGAGATAAGGGTCTGCTAGAGACACAGTTGCCCTCTTAAAGGGCCAGTGCACAAAATCTCATTTGCAGTACTCACAGTGGACTTTGGCAGAGAGAGGGCTAAGTGGACCAGAGTTGTGTGAGAATAGACTGGGGTTTGTGACTCTGGCAAAAGAGCTGAAGGGGCAACCAACAGGATCCCTGTAGTGAGTCACTCTCCCACAATGACAGGCACCATTTTTTGGGGTGAAGCCACTCCCCTTCATACATCATAAGCCTAGGGGAATGCAATAGCTCCACCATCTAGACTCCCTCTCAACCCACCCTACAGAATTTGCACCATGCTGGGGAGTCAGCTGCCAGGGCCAGGGTGTAAAGATCTGGGCAGAGTCAGGGGGTGTCAGTGAACGAATTGCATGGCTTAGGGGTGGGGCCATTCCTCCCACTTTCCTGTGAACCTGATTGGCACCTCCCCCTCACAGGAGATTCACTAGCCCCACTGACCCAGTGCCCAGAGATGGAGGCAAACTCTGGAATTGACTGAGTTGTGTGGCTCTGATGTAGGAGCTACTTTCCCACATTCCTCCAAGCCTCACCAGCACCTTCCCTTCACAGGAGATTCATTAGCCCCAATCCCCTGACTCCTGGAGGCCCTTCCAGTCTGAGATTGGGCCCTTGGCAGAATCTGGGACTGACCGAATTGTGTGGCTCTAGGATGAAAGTAATTTTTTCCTTTGCACACATGAGTGTATAGGACTTTCCCTTCACATGGCCAAATTTGGTCTGTTTGGACCTGATAAACTCTGCTGGCCTCATCCTAATGGCTCCCTGAGATGCTGCCCCACAATAGAGGTGATTGAACACCCAGTGGGTGGCAGCTAGACTTGGTATAACCTGGGACATTTGCTGAGTGGCCTCAGACCCAGCACCGACATTGAGTTTGAACCTGGATCAGTCTGGTGAACACCACTCACCCCTACTTAATGATTCACTGAGAACCTACCTCATGCAACTTGAGTACAGCCAGAGGCTCTTTTAGTGACTGAGCCTAAGAGGCAGTTGGCAGACAGATGCAAGTAGAGGTGGATCTCAGAATGCCTTGGAACTTTTGCTGATCTGCCCCCAGGCCCAGTGCTGGACAAAGCCAGCCTTGGTGCACAGCTTGGTCCTAACCAACACACACCCAAGCCCAGAAGAGGATGCCATAAACTTTGCATCACTTTGTAGCTCCAGACACATTGTCCAAAGGTAGTTATGGGCAGCATCTCACATTGGCCTGCAACAGAGGCCCCAGAACCTACACACACAGTGACCAGCTACAGACAACACAAGAGCAGGATCCAACAAGCTTCACAAGCAGCATATCCAAAGGGAGATTTCAGCAGGCACTAAACCCTGCTGAGTTTAATTCTGCTTTATGTGGTCAGTGCCTACATAGCAGCTTGTGCACTGTGGCTAGAGTAGATCTTCACATTCAGCCAGCCTGAGAGCTGACTGCATGCATGAGTGGGCCAATAGCAATCAAGACTCAATTACAATAACAGGGCCCATATAACCCACATAAGTAGGTCATTCTTGGAGCACACAGCTCAGGTGATCAAGGAGACTGTGTCTCTGGGTCACATAGGGCACCTACTTGATATGTATCTTAACAAGACTGGGAGTCATAGCAAATCTACCTAATACATAGAAAAAAAAAAAACCCCACAAAAAGGCAGTCAAACTGGGGAGACAAAAAACATGCCCCAAATAAAGAAACAGGAGAAATCTCTAGAAAAAGAGCTAAATGAAATGGAGGGAAGCATTTGTCAGATACGGAATTAAAAAATGGTTACAAGACTTCTCAAGGAACTTACTGAGAACTTCAACAGCATGAAAAATAAGCATAGAAACCATAAAAAAGAACCAGTCGGAAATGAAGAATCCAGTATCTGAAATAAACAGTATGTTGAATGAAGCAGAGGACTGAATCAGTGATCTGGAAAGCAAGGTAGCAGAAAAACACCCAATCAGAGAAGCAAAAAGAAAAAAATTAAAAATAAGAATAGTTTAAAGGACCTTTGGGACAACATGAAGCATAACAACATTCACCTATTAGGGATACTAGAAAGAGGAGAGAGAGAGCAAGGGATCAAGAATGTATTTGAAGACATAATGGCTGAAAATTTCCCTAATCTGGTGAAAGAAAAGACACAAAAATTCAAGAAATGCAAAGAGTCCCAAACAAGATGAATCCACAGATGCCCACACCAGGACACATCATAACATGGAAAAGGTTAAAAACAAAGAGAGAATTTTGAAAACTGCAAGAGAAAGACAGTTATGTAAGAGGGAGTTCCCATAAGACTGTCAGCTGATTTCTCAACAGAAACATTTCAGGTCAGGGATTGGCATGAAATATTTAAAGTGATGAAAAGTAAGGACCCACAACCGAAACTATATTGCTTAGCAAGGCTAAAATTTAAAATTAAGGTAACAGCTTTCCAAACAAGAAAAAACTAAAGGAGTTTGTTACCATCAAACCAGTAAAACAAGAAATATTAAAGGGAGAAGGAAGAGGAAGAGGAAGAGGAAGAAGAAGAAGAAGAAGAAGAAGAAGAAGAAGAGGAGGAGGAGGAGGAAATAGGAATAGATATATAACTATCAATAATCACTTTAAATGTAAAAGGCTTAAATGCTACAAAAAATGACATAAGGTAGCAGAATGAATAAGAAAACAAGACCAACATGTATACTGTTTACTATAGATCCACCCTGGAATGAAAGATACACACAGACTAAAAGTAAAGGGATGGAAAAAGATACTTCATGCAAATGAAAATGAAAAGCAAGCTGTGGTATTAATACTTATATCTGACAAAATAGACTTCCAAACAAAGGCTATAACAGGAGACAAAGGATGTTACATAACGCTAAAGGGATCAATCCAACAAAAGGATATAATCCTTGTAAACATATATGAACCCAACATAGGAGCACCTAAATATATAAAGCAAATCTTGATGAACATAAAGGGAAACATTGACAGTAATACAGTCATCGTATGGCATTTTAACACCCCATTGACATCAATGGATACATGTTCCAGACAGAAAATCAACAAGGAAATGGTGACCTTAAATGACACAGAGATCAGATAGATTTAATTGATAACTTCAGAGAATTTCACCACAAAGCAGCAGAATATACATACTTTTCAAGTGCACATGGAACATTTTCTAGGATAGACCACATGTTAAGACACAAAAAGTCTCAATAAATTTAAGAATATTGAAATCATATCAAGTTTTTTTTGCAACCATAATGGCATGAAACTGGAAACCAATCACAAGAAAAAACTGAAAAACACACAAAGACATGAAGGCTAAATAACATGCTACTAAACAATGAATGGGTTAACAATGAGATCAGGAAGAAATCAAAAGATTCCTTCAAACAAATGAAAATGAACACACAAAATCTATGGGACAGAGAGGAAGCAGTCCTAAGAGGAAAAAAAAATAACATAGCATTACAGGACCTTAAGGAATAAGAAATATCTCAGATTAATATAAATGATCTAGAAGAAAACCCTACAAAGCCCAAAGTGACTAGAAGGAAAGAAATAATAAACATCAGAGCAGAAATAAACAAAATAGAGTCTAAAAAATGTCGAAGATTAAACCAAGAGCTGGTTCTTTGAAAGGATAAACAAGATTTATACATATTTAATCAGACTCATCAAGGAAAAAAAAGAGGAAGGATCTAAATAAATAAAATCAGAAATGAAAGAGCAGAAATAACAGATGCCAAAAATATAAAGAATTGTAAGAAAAATATTATAAACAATTATGTGCCAACAAATTGGAGAACCTGGATGAAACAGATAATTTCTAGAAACATACAATCTTCCAGAAGTGAATCAGGAAAAATTAGAAAATCTGAATAGACTGATTACAACTAATGAAATTGAAGCAGGAAAAAACAACCTCCCCCCACCAAAAAAAAAAAAAAAAAAAATCCTGGATCTGATGACTTCACAGGAGAATTTTACCAAACATTCAAAGAAGAACTAACACCTATTCTTCTCAAACTATTTCAAAAAATTCAAGGGGAGGGAAGACACCCAAGCTCATTTTATGAGATCAGCATTGTTCTAATTAAAAACCAGAAAAAGATAAAAAAAGAGAAAGAAAATTATAGGCCAATATCCCTGAAGAATATGGATGCTAAAATCTTTAGCAAAAATATAGCAAACTGGATCCAGCAATACATTAAAAAGATCATACACCATAATCAAGTGGAATTTATTTCAGGGATCTGAGGTTGGTACAATGTCCACAGATCAATAAATGTGATATACCATGTGAAAAAAATGAAAAATAACCACATGATCATATTAATATATGCAGAAAAAGCATTTGATAAAATCCAGCATCCATTTATGATAAAAACCCTCAGAAACTAGGAATAGAAGAAACATACTTGAGCATAATAAAGGCCATGTATGACAAATCCATATCAACATCATACTCAGTGGGCAAAAATACAAGTGTTTCCCTTAAGATAAGGAACAAGACAGGGATGCCCACTTTCACCACTCTCATTTATCATTGTACTAGAAGTCTTAGCCATAGCAATCAGACAAGAAGAAGATTGGAAAGGAAGAAGTAAAATGGTCACTATTTGTAGATGACATGATCCTGTACATAGAAAACCCTAAAGATTTCACAAAAAACTAGTAGAACTGATAAATGAATTTAGTAAAGTAGTAGGTTACAAAATAAATATCCAGAAATCAGTTGCATTTTTATAGCCCTATGATGCACTATCAGGAAGCGAAACTAAGAAAACAATTCTATTTAGAACTGCATAAAAATTTCTAGGAATAAATTTAACCAAGGATGTAAAACATCTATACTTGTAAAATTATGTCATTAAGAAAGAAATTAAAGAAGAATCAAATAATTGGAAACATATACCATGTTCACAAATAGGGAGAATTAACATAATTAAAATGTCCATAATATACAAAGCAATCTATAGATTCAAAACAATTCCTATCAAGATACCAATGGTGTATTTCACAGAACTAGATAAATATTCCAAAAATTTATATGGAACCACAAAAGACCTCAAATAGCCATAGCAAGCTTGAGAAAGAACAACAAAGTTGGAGGAATCATGCTATATGATATCAAAATATACTACAAGGCCATAGTAATCAAAACAGCATGGTAATGGTATTAAAAAAACCAGATATATAGATCAATGGAACAGAATAGAGATCCCAGAAATAAACTTAAGTCTTTATGGCCAATTAATACTTGAAAAAGGAGGCAAAAACGTACAATGGGATAAAGATAGTTAATTCCATATGTGGTGTTGGCAAAATGGGCAGATATGTGCAAAATAATGAAATTAGGCCACCTTCTGCCTCTTCTATGGAAATTACACCATACACAAAAATAAACTCAAAATGAATTAAAGAGTTAAATGTAAGATTCAAAAACCATAAAAATACTAGAAGAAAACAAAGGCAATAAAATCTCAAACATTTCTCATGGCAATATTTTCTTCTGCTATATCTCCTTGGCCAAGGGAAAGAAATAAAACTAAAACACATGATACTACATCAAAATAATATTTTGTATAGCAAAGGAAACCATCAAAAAAATGAAAAGATAACTCACTGAATAAAAGAACATATTCCCCAATGATACAACTGAGAAGGGGTTAATTTCCAAAATATCTTTGTTGGGGTACTTATTTCGTCTTCTAGGTCTTTGTGCTTAAACACAGTTGTATTTTTGACAAAAGATGAATTTGTACAACTGAACACCAAGAAGACAAACAATCCAATTAAAAAATAAACAAAGGACTTGAATAGACCCTTCTCCAAAAAGGACATACAGATGGCCAACAGACATATGAAAAGATGCTCAATGTCACTAATCATCAGAGAGATGCAAATTAAAACCACAATGAGATATCATCTCATGCCTATGAGAATTGCTTTCACCAATAAATCAACAAACAACAAGTGTTGTTGAGGATGTGAAGAAAAGGGAACCCTCATATGCTATTGGTGGGAATGCATATTGGTGCACCCACTGTGGAAACAGTATGAAGTTTCCTCAAAAAATTAATAATAGAATTGCCTTATGACTTAGCGATTCTACTTCTGGGAATATATCCCCCAAAACTCAAAACATCAATTGAAAAGAATATATGAACCCATATGTTCATTGCAGCATTTTTTTACAATAGCCAAGCCTTGGAAGCAGCCCTAGTAGCCATCACTAGATGAGTGGATAAAGAAGCTGTGGTACATTTACACAATGGAGTAATACTTGGCTGTAAAAAAGAAAGAAATCTTTTATGACAATACAGATGGACCTGGAGTGTATTCTGCTAGGTGATATAAGCCAGTCAGAGAAAGACAAGTATCAGAGTTCACTTATATGTGTAAACTAATGAACAAAATAAGTTAACAAAATACAAACAGACTCAGAGATACAGAGAACAGATGGACAGCTGTTAGAGGGGATGGAAATTGGGGGCCTATATGAAAAAGGTGAAGAGATTAAGCTAAAAAAACAACAACAAATGGACACAGACAACCGTATGGTGATTACCAGATGGAAAGTGGGATGGGAGTCGGTAGAAGAGGGAAAAGGGGGGATAAATGGTGATAGAATAAGATTTGACTTTGGGTGGTGAACACACAATATAATACACAGATGACATATTGTAGAACTGTACACCTAAAACCTGTATAATTTCATTAGCCAGTGTCACCCCAATAAATTTAATAAAAATAAAAAAGAAATCCATTTATGGAGTAAATCAATATACGCACACACAAAAGCAATAGGACATTAGAGCTGGGATGTTTATTAAAGATTATCTGTGCAGTTGCGTCATGTAGATGTGGAATCATGCTCAGAACAGTTAGCTCAAGCTTGCATAGCCAGAGGAAGAATTGGGATTGGTTTCGAATCCAGAATTCTTGAATTCAAAGCAAATAAATTTTCCCTCTTTTGTCTACATTTTTTGCCTCTGGAGCAGAGGTTCCCAATAAGGGTAATGTTGCTTCCCAAGTGTACTCTTTGGCAATGTCTGGGGACATTTTGGTTGTCACAAGTGAGTGTGTGTGTGTGTGTGTGTGTGTGTGTGTCTGTGTGTGTGTAGGTTGTTAACTGGTATTTGGTGAGTAGAAACCAGAGATGGTATTAAACACTGCACTGTGCACAGGACAGTCCCCACAACAAATAGCGATCTAGCCCTTAATGTCAAAAGTGCCGGCATAAATCTTAGAGCATTGTGCATTAAGCAAACAGAGTGCAGGAAAATATAGATTAAAAGATGCTTTATAAAGCATTTACCAAATGGTTTTATTAATTGATAATGTTACATATTCTACTCTGGGAATCTTAAATAAATTTTACTCAACAACAAAAACACATACCCTTATGTGAACAAAACATCAAGACAAGTGAGAAATAAACATAGTAATACTGTATTTGTATACATTCTATAGGATATAAAGCAATTTCTATTTCTCAATACTAGAGTTTTAAAGCAGACAAGTTAAGTTGGAAGAAGCATTCTTATAAATGTAAAAAGATTTGCTCTTGTCATTCAGTATTGAAGCTGGCACTCAAACCCACGATTTGTCTCTGACAACAATATTCTCTCTACATTTATATATTGTCTACAAGATACATGAGTATAGGAATTTATATGAATATATTTTAAGAAGCCATAGTCTAGAATATGTGAACATTCTTACACCTTGTGTTCTGAAAGACGGTGTAGAGAAAACCAGTCTTTCATTATTTTTCACTGGGAATCAGAAACAAAAGTAGTAACAATATTTTATAGGAAGTTCTCTGACTGAAAGCAGAATAATTGTAAAAGTAAAAACTTGTCTAAAGCCTTTCTTCTTGGGATCATTAGGCTGGTGTTAAGATTAGGTGAAGGAGACCATGACCAAAAATCTATGACGGGCTCCAGACAAATGTCACAGGTGATGTTCTCAGTTAATTTTTCACGGGCTTTTTAAATGGTTTCTTTACTCACAGACTTCAGCAGAGTTGTGGTGATGGGGTAAAGCTGACAGACCGTTATTATGATCTGTTGAAGTCAAAAGGCCACCATCATCAAGAGTGTCAGCTCTGCTACTTTGGAACTCAAGTGTTTACTTTTCAATTTCTCTCTCAGTCTGGTTTCTGTCCTTTTCCCTTCTGAAAGATTTCAAAAGGAAAAGCCTGTCCAAGTGCTTATGTCAGCAACATGACATTTGATATTAATAGGATATCTCTGGTGGTTCTTGAGTTTACTGAACTGTTTTAAACTTGCAAGATAATTGTTTCTTCTGTTTTTAAGAAATTGATAATTCATAACCTGTTAATTTTGGACCTTTTAATATAGGCTTTTAATAACAGGCAGATACTTGTTTATATGCCAAGAACAAAACCCAAATCAGACTTTTTTTGATAATTCAATTTAATATTGTTTTATTTAGTTTTCTATAGTCAAATTCTAAGTATCTTTTCTGTAGGCATTTTCTCATGGGCCTCCGAGATCAGACGGTTCATTTGCAAGCTTTTCCCCCATCATTGTCCTCTTTTAATCTCTTCCATAGCAGATTGAAGGCATCTTTATTACCTGTGTTACTGTCCTCCTAACTCTTTCCATTTTGTACTCACACTATAGGTCAAGAAAGTTTCTTCTATCAAAGTAGCATTCTCCTGAATGTTCTAGGGAAGAAGACATTCATACCTGGTTGATTCTAGGCACCCCATGGTTCAGAGGCAAGAGTCAGGCTGGTCTGGCTATTCCTATCACAGAATATTTTGAGTTTCTTATACTACTTAATGCCTACATCTACTCTTAGGAAAGCTGGCTATTCAAAACACTTCAGGAGGGGGGTGAGCATGGGATTTAGGATAGTGAGAGTTCTGAGCAGCCATTCCTGGGAGCTCCTGGGTGGTATGAAGCAGGACAGAACTGTTAGAGTGCAAGAAAATACTCAAACTATTTCAAGATGTTTTCCTTGGAGGCCTTGACCCATAGCAACAAATTCAGCTGCCAGTATTCCATTTATTCATCATTCCATTCATATATTCTTAATACATTCATTTAGGCATCAATTTAATCAAACAAATATTTATTATGGATTGTGGATGACTCCTAGCACCACATTCTCAGGAAATTAGTTGCCCGATGTTCTCAGAAGAGTTCCCTTGACTATGAATATGCCAATGATATGAATTTTTCAGGTGTGGAAGCATATAGCTATGCTGTTGTTACTTTTAGCGCTTGTGAAAAGTGTGTAAATTGAGACATTTTAGGGTTGCCTGTTGGGCAACTGTGTACACACATATGCAGAACCCACAGAGACTGGTAGAAATGTGACTTGGAGAAATGTTGCTGTATAAAGACATAGATATGTGTACATCAGAGTTACGATCCTGAAGTATTGAGGCTGATTTTACAGTCAAGCATGAAATTTATTCTTATCACTCTAGAGTTATGATTTTGCACAGAAATCAGATGTAAAGGCAGAAAGAGTCAGAATCTAAGACAGAGTCAAAAAGTTGGGCAAAAAGGTACATGTCTGAAAATTTCAGAGGTGGATGAAATTAATTCATATTTGAAGACCAAGGGTAATATTTTATGGAATTGATTTACACACTATTTCTAAAATGATATTTAACAAAATAAAGGACAAAAATAAAAAAGAAATAAAATGATATATAGATAATATTTTTCCCTCTGCATGTTACGGATGAAAATAGAGAAATAAAGAAATGAAGAAGCTTGTGTCCAAATTCTCCCAGACCCTCAGTCCTATTGAAGTAATAAAGTAAATATCAAAATATCAGTCATTTTTTAAGCAGAAGTGAATTGTTTATTATGACATAAATTAAATAAATAAAAAATAATACCTGGGAGAAGTAGCTGAATAAATATTTAAATGGACAAGAATTTGAGAAAGAGATTTATTTTTGTGAGTTTTGCGGGCTGTGATATTAGATCCGGGCAGCTCTACGTGGGCCAGATATAGGGCGGTGTTATGTTTGTAGCTTCAGACCCTTCCAACAGAGCCATCTTTGTATTTATTAAAAGGGTGGAATGTGGGGTGGGACAATAAAACCACAAATTCATCACAGCAAATCTCAACAGGGGAAAAGTACATGTGTAAGAAGCATCAGGAGAAGTCCATTTAGCAACAGGAAGCTAATTGCTTCATTTTTATTCACAACAAAATCAAAACCAGGTGGCTGGCTGGCAGCCCACACGTGAAGATCTTTCTTCGAGTCCCTCAGTCATGGCCATAGATGCTGTCAGATGAAGTTGGAAGGCTGAAACAGCCATCTGGTGGCCAATCATATTGTTGAACTCTATGGCCTTGGCTCCATCATGGTCACCTCCTGGTGGTCTGCACAGCTTTTATCAAGAATCAATAGTGCTATAAAAAATTAAAAAATAAATCAATAGAGCTGCTAATACAAGCCAGGCAGGTAAGACCTCATTAACCATGTTAAGGGTGATACTTAATTAGTTGTGAAAGTAGAACTCATCCACAGTGTTTGTTCAGGATCACCTGGAGGGGTTATGGAGGAACAGAGTGCTGAGTCTCCTCCCCTGGGTTTTTGATATGGGAGATTGGGCAGGGGTCTTGGAATTTCATTTGTAACTTGTTTCTTGGGCTCTAAGGTGAAGCTGCTGCTCTGGTCCACTATCATCAAGGGAGCCATTTATTGCATTAGGTATATGTAAACAAAACAAGAAGAGAGCTACATTATAATATATTTTTCTCCTTTCATGTCTGACTCTAAAATTCTGAGATTTTACTTTTGATAAAGTTATAGGGCAGGGTTGCCTGTATTGATGTTTTCATACGGATTCCTCTTAATCATTGCTTCTAGGTGAGATCACTGGACCCACCCTTTGTATCTGAGAAGTACAAATAAATTGATGATTCTAATTAGAATGATGACTCATTATTTGGTTAGAAAACAAGTTCACATCCAATGTGAGCTGACCAGACTTGCAGCCTCATTGAGAGAGAGAGAGAGAGAGAGAGATGCAGATCTATTGTATTTTCACACTAACAAGCATTTAATAAGAAGTGAGGTTTCTTTTTCTTTGCTTCTCTTCCTGTAGAACTATACTGATCTATACCTGGTAATCCATGTAGTGAACATTTTTAAGAGATTGCAGTGATAGAAAGATAGAGAGCACAGGTGGGCTGCAGAGAGATGGAGAGGTTAAAATAGTTGTTTTATAATATATCTGGAGATGAATGTTATCTCTTTTTTATTAAAAATGATAAAAGAATGTTCTGCATGTACAACTGTAGTCTCATTGACTAAAACAGAGGTCAGGTATATCAAAGGAAATACAAACTTTTTTTGTGATGTGAATCTCAAAAAATAGGAACATTAACTAGCCTAGGCACAAAGGAGACATGATGGTTTAGAAGAAGTAGTATGTTTTTCAGTTTGGTGATTTAATACAAAATCTCATCAATGGCCAAAACAATTTCCTTCCCCCCTTCCATTTTTAATTCCTCTCTTCTTTCTGCCCCTCTCATCACCTCCCTTCCCTTCATCTTCCTTTCCTTCATATCACTCACTAGATTTTTATTTGGCCCTAACAGGTGAAAACAACATTCAAGATCATAGAGGGAGAAGATGATTTACACATAGATTCTGTCTTCAAACTTGTGCTCCAGCTATAATGATTACACCCCAGATCATTAATATGCATTTGTATTATTATGGATTCTTTGAGGAATGACACAGTTACCTCCCACGCTCTGTTGTTTTGCTTGCCCTGAATATTCCCTCTTCTTACCCTGGGTGCTTCTCTAGTAGCCTATATTCTTTACTTTGATATTCTGTTATCTCTCAGTAGGTTTAAATGTGTGCAGCTTACAGTGAATGAAGCTGGGTGTTCAACACTCAAGGGAATTGTGTTTTCAGGATGAAGCATGTCTATCCATTCAGCTATTGACTACAGTATGTGCCCAAAAGATAAGCAGTATGCCTGTCAATGGAAGTATTGTAGTTATTATACTCATACAACTATGGCTAATCCTAAATTACATTGGTTCATACAGTGGTTTAAAACACAGTCACCAGATTAACTGATTTGCATTGTGGGCATGTTTGTTGGTCATTGTATTAATCTGGAAGACGAAGAGCAGACCATGGTCATAGCTTGGGTGAGTCTGTCTTTGAGTCATACTGAACCATTAGCAGCTCTGATTATGGGGGAGGGAAGGCACTGGTGAGTGAGCAGGATGGGGGTTGGGGCAGCCTCGGCTCCTGACTGTTGCACTGGCCAACATGGAATGGCACAGCACAATACATAGGGAAGCATTGTTGTTATAGACAAATGAGATCTGACCCAATCCATCACCTATTACCTGTGCGAACCTGCTAAGGTAAAATTTACAATAAAATAGTGAGCAATCACAGTGCAGTTCCAGGGAACTGGCAAACAAAGAAGGGTTTCTACTCATCAGCTAAAAGTACTAAAGATGCAATATTCCAGGGAAAGAGGCTGGGGCAAGAGATAGGCAGGCTTTGTTCCTTCCTTCCTTTCCCTATCCCCATCAAGCTACCTGGCAATGAGGACAGGAATTTGTATTTCCATTTCCCCCTTAAGGGAATGGAAAGGCAAATTATAACAGAATTCCATCATACATTGGGGCAAGATAAGCAGAAGGTAAGAGAAACCTGTGATTCTGTGGATATGTAGGTATCCAAGGCTCACTTCCTGCAGGAACCAAACTTATCCCTGGCCAGGTATGGATAGACTCTGGAATTAGTTTGAAACTGATGATGAAGATAACAAGTCTTCATTCTTCCTGCTGATCAGAGCTCAGCAAAGTAGGGACCAAGATGCTGGGTGGATTCACACAAACTCTTTGGCAAAGTGTAACCAATTTCAGCTCAACACACCTCTGATCCTGTCTACTCCATAAGTGTGCTGCTCTGCACTCCTGGCTGACAGATTCACAGTCATTATGGAAATATATTTTTGCTTTAGTATTTTCTTTTTTTAAAAGATTTTATTTATTTATTTTTAGAGAGAGGAGAAGGAGAAAGAGAAGGAGAGACACATTGATTGGTTGCCTCTCCCATTTGGGGACCTAGCCTGCACCCCAGGCATGTGCCCTGACCTGGAATTGAACCTGTGACCCTGTGGTTTGCAGGGCGATGCCCAACCCACTGAGCTACACCAGTCAGGGCAGTGTTTTCTTTTTACAGCCAGCATCACAAACACAATTTGTATCTAGTGGCACTTGAAGCCTCTGGTATTGCCTCCTTATTTATAGATTGTGTCTGACTGTCCTGGGCTGGGAATCAGAAACGTGTACTTGTGTGGATGATCACACTTGGCTACAGGTAATGCTTTCATAGTGATTTTTCTAGATGCCTCAGCAGGGGAATCATAGAATGATATAACTAGGAGGACCTCTGAGATATCATCTGGCCTTGTCTCCATGGGAAGTGTAGGACAGAGAAAACAAGGAAAAGAAAAAAAAAAGCAACCTTGATGTTCTCCCCTCTTGCTGACACACTATATAATTCCAGTGCTCCATCTCCATGTTAGCAGAAGAAATTAGGACCAGGATGCCAGTTGAATTTTTTCTCTGCCCTCTATCATTTGAACTCTCTTAGTATGACATTCAACAGCTTGGAAATATTAGCCCTAACCTGGAAGATATGGATTGAAATTCAGCTTCACAATGATGATTAGAAATGAAATCATGTTGAACCAATGACTGTCACATTGTTATTAAATAGAAATTAAAACCTAAAAATGTGGGGAGGGAATTTCAGGGGAAAAGGGGAAGGGTTTAGAGCAACAAGTATAAAAGACACATGGAAATGGGAGGGAGGTGGGGAGGGCTGGAGCAGTGGGCTGAGATGGGAGTAAAAGACAGAAAACTGTACAAGAACAACAATTAAAAAAAAACCCTAAAAATGTCAATGAGTTCAACAAATATTTAAGCTTCCATCAGGGTAGTTCTCAAATATCAAGTAGAAAAATCATCTGAAAGGCTATTTAAAATGGCTCCAGGAGTGGTGAACACACAATACAATACACAGATGATGTATTACATAGCTGTGCACCTGAAACCTAGAAATTCAAGAAAAAAAAAGTAAAATGGTTCCAGGACTGCACTTCCAGAATTTCCAATTCATTGGGTTGAGTGAGACCCAGAAATCCATACTTCTAACAATTGTCCCCCAGGTGATACTAACTAACACTAGTGCTCTACAAAGCATACTCTGAGTAGCGCCAGTAGGGAAAAGGACAAATATACTTTGTGAGCACTTACCATAAGCAGACCATAAGCTTCCTACCACAAGGCATTCTGATTTTTCATTTACCACCAGAGCATTCAGTCTCATGGCTTTCAATACCATTTATATGCTTACAACTCCAGATTGGTATCTTAAGCCCCAGACAACAACTTCTAACTCCAGACTCATATATCCACTTGATACCTCCATACGGATGTCTAGGTAGCATCTGCAACTTAACATGTTGAAACTAAACTTCTGCTTATTTCCTACACCTACTCTACTTTCAGTATTCCCATCTCAACTGATGGGAAACACATCCCTCCAATTGTTCAAATAAAAAACATTGGGGTCCTCTTGGGCTCCTTTCTTTTACACCCTTCATCCAAACTGTTAAAAATCCTGTTACCCTTCTCTTTAAACTCTACCCAAATTATGGCCACCTCCACTTTTAACACCCTGATTCTAGACTATAGCTAATCTCTCTCGAGTTACAGCCAGTCGCCTCTTAAGTGATCTTTATGCTTTCACCCCTGTGCCCTACAGTCTGTTTTGAATTTAGCAGTCAGAAAGAGACTGTCAACATGTAAATCAGGTGATGTGACTCCCTGTTGTAACACTTCCTGTGTCTCTCCATTTTATTTGGGGTAAAAGCCAAAATACTTACAATTGACTGCAAAACCCTGTGAGAAGTGACTTCCCATTGCCTCTCTGACCTCATCTCTTGCTAGTCTCTTCCTTGCTTACTTTGTCACATGTGCACGATCTCCTGGCTTTTCCTGCCAAACATTTGGCATGTTTGCATGTAGCCTTTACGTAGCTGTTCACTTTGTCTGGAACGCTATTTCCTCATGTATCCACAAAGCTCACTTCACAGCTTCTTCATGTCTTTGCGTCTTGACTCAACTTTGCCTTTGTTTCATTCTCTGAAAGGTCTCTCCTCGGCTGCCCTATTTAATATTGTAATGGCCTTATCTCCCACCCATTCCAAGCATTTCTGAAATCCCTCCCTTTCCTCTCCAAACTATTTTTATAACATTTATCATGATCTAAGATACTGTGAAACTTAATGATTTATTATACTTATTTTCTCTTTTCCCCCACTAGAATGTAAGTGTCACTTGTGTGGGGATCTTTGTCTATTTTGTTCACTGATGCATCTCAGGCACCTAAATAGTATCTTTCACATGGTAGGTGCTCCATTAATATTTATTAGAAAAAGTTAATCCTTGATACAGTGTAAATTATCAATATTTATTGAATGAAAAAGACTTTAGAAATATTACTTTAACTCATAGCGGCCATTTTATCCCCATTTTGCAAACAACAAAACCAAGCCTGACAGATATTAAGTAACACGGTCAAGATCAAACATCCAAATTTGCCTGACTCAGAATGCCTTCTCTTTCTACACTCTCATGACCTATACAATGCCTTAGGCACCACACTAGCTATTTGGAAGATAGAAAATGAAAGAGGCATGGATGGTTCCTTCTCCAGTGATCTCATCTGATAAAGACAGACAAAAAAAAAAAAAAAAAAAACACCTTACAAGGAACTTACAGTCTATTACTATAGCAAACATATAGACAACTATAGTACATAGCAGAATGTGGAATATATTTTCAAACATGCACTAAATGTCATGGGAGGGAGAGTTAGTCTTTGCATGGAATTACAAGGATCATAGGAGAAGAAAATAATAATCATCAAAAATGTGACTAAGCTTGGTTAGCTACTGCATAATGGGTAGGATCTAACAGGTGGAGGTGGTAAAGATGAACATTTCAGCCTGAGCAAAGGAAATAAGCAGGAAAGTAATGATTAAGTGTTGGGAACATAGTCTTTTCCAGAAACACAGTGCATGAGGTGGCATAAAGGCAATAGCCTGGGTAAATCTATTGGATCTTTCTTTTGAATCTACTGAGTTTTTGTTAATGGGGAAAGCTGGACTTTGAAATAGTCTTTCTGGTAGGCATGTGTTTATTTAGGTACCATTATTTACTAAGCGCCTGCACTGTGTTTGATGAGGGGTTAAAATGGAAAGAGAGGTGAGGATGCCTCTGTTCTTCAAAGCATGAAATCTAGCAGATATAGCAGCTACCTTATTTTGCTGTGTATAATGCACACCTTTTTGCCCAAAATTTTGAGGGAAAAATAAGATGCACATTATACATGGGTATAATGACTACATACCATAGGTATGATAATGGGTATAATAATCCCATATATAGTGTGCATCAAAATTTGGGTGCTCATTATACATAGCAAAATACAGTAATTAAATAAGCAAATATAATCCAGTGAAATATGTACAATGAAAAGTGGCACTGAGTCCATGGCAAGGGAGAATAACCTAGCCTAAGGTTAAGGAAAAGATCAGAGAAGATTTATTTACTAGAAGAAGTTCCTCTCAGCTGAGACTTGAGGGATGTGTAGGCATCACCAGGGCAAACAGGAACGTGAAGAGAGTTGTAGGCAAGGAAATGACAAACATGGAGGACAAGAGGTGACCAACCCCTCTCACTGAGCCCTCTGAAACCTAAAAGAAGTTTAGAGAAGCTGGGGTGTAGAACAAAGAAGGAGAGAGGAGAAAGGCATAACGTTGAAGGAGTGGTCAAAAGTCAGGTCGTGAAGCACTTTATAGCTTTGAGTCATAAGGGAAACGGGGTGTTACTATGGGTATCAAGTAAGGAAATTATACGGTCAGGTTTATATTTTAGAAGCTTTAATTTTGCTTCCATGGGCAGAATGGATTGGAAGGGACTAAAATGGAAGTAAGGAGACCTGTTCAGAGGCTGTTGTAATAAGCCAGTCAGGTGGGGTTGGATCGAAGTGTGTGGATGAGATTGTCAAGATTTGCTGATTGATAGAACATATAGGATGGAGAAAAGGGAAGGGTCAGAATGACTTGCCTAGGTTTCTAAATGTAGCAAAGGGGTCACGGTAGAGTTATTTACTGAAATGTGACTGAAGGGAACTTATTCTGTATGTGGGTGGATACAGACACATGCGTATGTGTATTCGTAATCCATTAGGAAGTTTCTACATTAGATCAGACAAGAGACTTAACAGTGGTAACAACACAATGGAAATTAGGCAATTAATCTTTCACCAAATTTATAAAAATTTTAAGGTTATCAGTAAGAATCCACATAGACTTAGAAAGTGAAGATGGCACAATTTTTATAATCCATTTGTAGTTTGCTGAATCATTCTTTGATAGCTTGTCTGCCTTCTGAGTTGTTGAGTGAATGCCTCATTTATTTAGTCAGTGCTTACACAGGGAAAGTATCTCAAACCATTCTATGAGATCAAAATTTGGTATTTAAAAAACCATTTAAAGTATCCATTATTTTTGTTTTATCATTTCATATCTCTTATGTAAAGAATGACTGCCCTATTTAGAGGAAGTGTTAATTTATTAGCTGCAGTCCAATAGGAGTTGCTACCAATCCTTTTTTTAGAAACACAGTAACTATACAACTATAAGGTCTTAGGAAGTCAATAGAGGCAAAGAAAAGCCACATATGGCTCATCCATGAGGCTCATCCATCCTCATGGATGAGCCATATGTGGCTTTCAACTTAGCTTGATTCTTCAGGGAGTGATTTTCTTCACACACTTAGCTGAATTCACATACAATGTTCACCCAAGTGGTTCATTGAATCTGCAGAAAAAGCCCAATTCTGGACTTGCAAACCTTAAACTTAAACATTAATTTTGAAAGCATAAGTATAAAAAATGAGCCTTCAAAATACCCCTTCAGGGCTGTGATTAATGACTGCGCAGGCATCGCTGCGCCAAGAGTGAAGGTGGCCAGAGCTCAGAGGCTGCCTCTGCGCACTCTCATGGCCTAGGACAGCGGGAAGAGACCCAGCTTTGGGGAAAACTAGCTTCATCAACTGTGTGGACTTGGTAAGATACTTTTCTCTTTTCTACTGTATTGAGTAAGCGATATTATATGTTGTTCATATAATTCTCAGGAGTGTTGTCTGCTTTTACTGCATACCTTCCTCTTTTTAGAAGATGTGCAAAGATCCCCAGCCCTCCATCCAGGCACTGAGCTAGGTGCTGGGGCACAAGACACAGGTTCTGGCCTTTCACTCTGGCAGTGGGTGAAAACGCTGTCTCTTTAACGCCGTCTCGAGTGACTGAGCAAGCAGAATGTTGACCTGCTCCTCAGAGCTATTTGATAAATGAATAAATGAAACAACAAGTAAAAATTTATTTATAATCCAGACTGCTTGGCTTTACTTCCCTGTAGAGACTCTGCACTTGAGAGGTCCATTTTTCATGCAAAAGGGAATATTTCACGTAAAATTTAAAAAATAGGTTGCTATTGCAAAGCCCTTAAATTTGCCAAAAATAGATTCTTCTCTGTAATTATTGCTAACATTCCACAGAACTTCTAATAACAGAATTATTCCCTGCTAAGTTATTAGATAAAAAGTAACACATTTCTACCCGAACTGAAACTGAAATTTGGAAATTGGACATACACAGCCAAATGGAAGACAATTTCCTCACTGAGCCATAGATGGAGGAGGATGATCGGCAAGTGCTTGGTGGCTTGAAGGGCCTGCAGTTTACTTTTCGTCTGTCTTTTCCCATCTGTGCTTTCTTTTTTGAGTCTCTAATGCCATTTGAATCTCAAAATTTGCCCTTAGGGAAGCATCTATAACTTTGTAGAAAATTAAAAAATACATTATTCTCTTACACTTTAAAAGCTTAATTCTTATTGTGAAAAAAACTGTTACCTAATAAATGGATTGTATCTTTTAGATTCACGTGGGGGGGGGCGGTTCCTGAGAGGGATGGTGGGTGGGTTGCTCTGAATACACTTTCTTAATAAATAAATGTATTCATTCCTTCAACAACTGAATGCTAATAACGTCTTTGGAACTTATAAGACAAAACGAAGTAACAGAAATTATGATTCAGAAATAAAAGGTGTATAGTAAGTAAAATGGCAGCAGTGAGGTCAGCAGATGAGCGGAGAAGACTCAGGAAAGTGCAGACACTACCAGGGAGAGTAGGTGGCCTCCAGTGTCTTAAAAAAACCTGAGGTCGGGGCCATGCCTGATGTTTATCCCTGGAAAAGCATACTGGAAAGTATTTTAAAACTCTACATGGAATGAAAGTGAGACGTTAGGGACCAAAGAAACATTCAGCCAGCACACTCTCCTTTCCCATGGTGCCTTCTCCCTCATAATTCCAGCCCGACTTCTCTTTCCTATGGTTACTTCTCTTCTTCATGAATCCTTTCAAGGCTGGCTTGTCTGCAAACTTCTTAATCTGTTCCCCAATTTCTAGAACATGAATTTCCTGGGAGTAAGATTGGCCCAGCTCAGAGGTTCATGGTAGATTTCCTATAATAATATCAAGTATTTCTATCTGGGTCTAATTCATCATCCATCAATGGCTGCCCAAAGCCTGCTTCCCTTAAAAGAGATCTGGGGCACAATAGGCGTGACAAAAATCTAGAAAACAGTGTGTTATCAGAATATGAAAAGCGAACCTGGAATTATTATTGCCATATGTTTTGTACTGCTTTATACACTTTAAAATTTATGTAACCTTAATAACAATCCTTTCAACCAGGTAGCCTCACTATACTCACTTTGTATGTGGTGAAACTAAGGCACAGAAGTAGCCAACTGCTCAAGCTGATGCAGACAGCAAGGGGCAGAGCTGAGATTTGAACTCAGACAGCCTGGCTCCCAAACCCATGCATGTAATTATGTTCTATGGTCTAGGTTTAAAATCTGTTTTCTCACTTTTTAGTGTGTCCTTCTAGGCAAGTGATACAACTTCTTTAAACTCCAGTTTTCCATCCGTAATGAAGACATACTGCAAAGATTGTCCTCAGGATTAAGTAAGGATGTAGTTGAAAAATCTTTCTGCACTGTAAAGGAAGGTATTATGATTTAAAACAACAATGTTTTTAGTAATAACAGTAAGAGTAATAAAAGCACATGCCCTGGCTGTTGCTGCTTAGTGGGTTGAGCGCTGGCCTGTGAACCAAAGGGTCACCAGTCCCACTGCCAGTTAGGGCACATGCCTGGGTGGTGGGCTGGGTCCCAGGTTGGGGGCGTGTGAGAGGCAACCGGTAGATGTATCTCTCACACTTTGATGTTTCTCTCCCTCTTTCTCCCTTCCTTTCCATTTCTCTAAAAATAAATAAATAAAATATTTAAGAAAAAAGAATAATAATAGCGCAGAGGTTTGCTGAGTAGTTAACTTGTTGATAACTCCTTAAAAAATTCATAAGTTCTTTGCCTTAAAGTTCCAGTTATAAAATAGTTGTAGTAATCTTTTACACTTTAACATGACACCTTTTGGGGACTTTTTTCCTGGAGGCTGATCAGATTACTGCTGTATCATCTGAGAAATGATAGT
Organism: Anoura caudifer; assembly: GCA_004027475.1. NCBI lineage: Eukaryota > Metazoa > Chordata > Mammalia > Chiroptera > Phyllostomidae > Anoura > Anoura caudifer. The sequence goes on along the minus strand of PVKU01003894.1, from coordinate 135,880 downwards.
ACTATTGACGAAGGGCAAGTGTCCAGGATCTGAATCTGTTTTTCTTTCACATCCTCCCACCTGTGATTATTTGTGGAATGAATAAATTTGTAACATGATGCAAAAGCTTCAGATGAAAGATGTTATAAGCAATTTAATAACAGTATATTCTGTTACATTGTTTTTGTCTTGAGATGTTCAACAACCAATTGCACAATGCAAAGTTCTTTTAACTTACTACTCATCTTTTTTAGTTATGCGTCTGCTTTATTTTACCATACTCAGATTTGCATAGCATATATTTAAATAAAGTTTCTTAGAAAAGAAATCATTTCTTAATTTTTTCTCATCTATGAGCTTCTACCACAGTTTGGTGAAAGGAATAGAAACACCACTGTGTTTAAAAGGGAATAATGGGGAATACAGGCAGTTTTTCCTTCCAAGTTTCTCTACTGAAGTAGCAAGCACATTAAATGCCAAACCAGCATTAGCCCCAAGAACATATTAGTTTGCTATGGGCTACTTAGAGCTTCATGGTAACAATTATTTGCAGAATTCACAAGATATACTTTTGGAATTAAAAATGCTTATCTCATTTTTGGAAAAATAACATGCATAGATGAAGGAGAACAGAGGAAGGTTTAAACCAGACTGTTTTTTAAGAGAATTGACTTTATCCATAATTAATTCTTTCCTGTGGATATATTTATGTTCTTTCACTTTCCTTTCTTATATTTCTCATCTTTGTTCACAGTGAAAAAGTGTAGACTTGTTGTGCTTGCAGTCTGCTGGGAGATTGTATATGGTTATGAAGTTGGGAAAATATTACATTTCACTTCAAAAGGTTGATTATGCCCTCAGAGTGTGTGTAAAAATGAAATTTGCTTTATTTGTTTGCACTTGAAGTAAGATTCTCAGATAAAATACTTGTCTTCATTTTAATTGAGTTGACAACCAGGTCCTCCTCCTATCATTCATAATATTCTTCTGTCCTTACTTTTGCAGCAACAACCTGTATTTATAAACAAGAATCATGAGTAGCTGCTATAGACATAGTATACAAAGTCAGAGAGTCAGCTGTCACCCCCACGTCCTGTCATTATAGGCATAGATGAAAGTGGTCCTTGGAGAAGGAAGGGTTTAGAAATTATGAAATGAATATTATCATCAATTTTTCATGGTCATAAACACAATGAAAGCCATAGATGCAGAAAAAGCATTTGACAAAATCAATACCCTTTTATTATTAAAAAAAACACTCAACAAGCTAGGAATAGATGGTAACTTCCTCAATATGATAAAAGGCATCTACAAAACACTCACAACTAACACCCTTCTTAATGGTGGAAGACTGGATGTTTTCCCTTTAAGATCAGGAAAAATATAACAATATCTACTTTCATCACTCCCCCTCAACATTGTACTGGGGTTTCTAACCAGGGCAATTAGGCAAGAAAATGAAATAAAATCATACAAATCAGAAAGGAAGCAGTATAAGTGGAATCTAATCAACAAAACAAACAAGCAAGCAAAGTATAACTAGAGAAATGGAACTGAAGAATAAACAGACAGTAACCAGAGGGGAGCAAGGAGGGCTATAACAGGGGAAAGAAGGGGAAGGGTAGTCAAGAAACATGGACAAAGACAATGGGAGGAGGGGGCAGATTGAATGTGGGAGGTGGGGTGGTTATGGAGGGGGTGAGTAATGGGGGGGAAATGGGGACAACTGGAATTGAACAACCATTTAAAAAAAAAGAGTAAAGCCCTGGCTGGTGTGGCTCAGTGGACTGAGTACCAGTCTGCCAACCAAAGGGTCACTGGGTTGATTCCAAGTCAGGGCACATGCCTGGGCTGTGGGCCAGGTCCCCAGTTTGGAGTGTGTGACAGGCAACCACACATTGATGTTTCTCTTCCTCTCTTTCTCCCTCCCTTCCATCTCTCTAAAAATAAATAAATAAAATCTTTTTTAAAAAAGAGTAGAAAAAAGGAAGCAGAAAAACTATCTGTTTGCAGATGACATGATGTTATATGTAGAAAATTATAAGTAATCTAATTTAAAAAGCTATTAAAACTGGTAAATACATTCAGAATGAGTACAGGCTATAAGATTAACAAAAAAAAAAAAAATCAGCTGTGTGTCTATGTACTAAGAATAAACAACCAAAAATGAAATTAAGAGAACAATTCTATTTAAAATAGCATCAAAAACAATAAAATACTTAGGAATAAATTTAGCCAAGGATTTCAAAATTTGTGCACTAAAAACTACAAAATACTGTAGAAAGAAATGAAATAAGGTCTAAATAAATGGGAAGAACCCTCACATTCATGGGTTGGTAGTCTTATTAGAATAATATTATCATTAGGATAGCAATATTCTTCAAATTGACCTACAGTCTTGATGCGATCCCCATCAAAAGCTCAATGACTGTTTTTCAGAAATGGAAAAACATTTCTGAAATGTTCTAAACATTTCATGTTCTAAAACATTTCTAAAATTCATATAGAATGCAAGGGGCCCTGATTATCTGAAATAATTTTGAAATATAAAGTTGGAGGGAGGACTCACATTATTCTATTTTAAAACTAATTACAAAGTGACAGTAATCAAAATGGTCTGGTACTGGTGTGAGAATAGACAGAATAATGGAATAGAACTGAGATTCCAGGAGTAAACCCTTACATAGTCAATCGATTGTTTTTTCAATACAGTAATCAAGGAAATTCAATGCAAGAAAGAACCATCTTTTCAACAAATGATGCTAGAACAATTACATATCCACATGCAGAAGAATGAAGTTAGCTATACAAAAAAGTTAACTCAAAATTCATCATCAGCCTGATGTAAAAGATATAAAACACTTAGATAAAAACATAGGGGTAAGCTGTGATCTTAAATTAGACAATTTTTTTAGATATGACACCAAATCACAGACAAACAAAAAAAATAGGTAAACTGATTTCCTTTTAATTAAAACACTTATGCTTTAAAAAATTTTATTGTTGTTCAATTACAATTGTCCCTATTTTCCCCCAATTACTTTTCCTCTGAGGAAAAGTAATTCCCACATTCAATCCTCACTCCAGTTGTCCTCGTCCATGGGTCCTTTATATATTACTTGTTCCTTGACTTGACCCTTCCCCTGCTTTGACAGACAGCCCACACAATTGGAGAGTATATTTGCAAATCACATATCTGATAAAAGAACTGTATATAAAATACATAATAAACCACAAGTCAATTATAAAAAGTTATAAAATCAATTAAAATAATTAAAGGATTAGAATAGATATTTCTAGAAGATATATACATGATCAATAATGTCCTGTAAAAATGAATGACATAATTAGTCCATGACCAAGAGACAACATCACTTACTCCACCAGGATGGCTGTAAGAGAAGAGACAGACACTGTGCCCACAAAGATGTGGAGAAACTGAGACCTCATATATTGCTGGTTGAAATGTAGAATAATGGTACAGGTGCTTTGGAAATCTGCCAGTTCCTCAAAATGTTAGACATTTACTGTATGGCACAATAATTTCACTGAGTATACATCCCACCAAAATATACACACATACAAAAACTTGTACACAAATGTTTCGAGCAGCCATGCTCATCATACTAGATAAAAATATGTTAACAAACCAAAAGGCTCTCAGCTGATGAATGGATAAATAACTGTGGTATATTCCTTACAATAAAAGACTATTTGACAATAAAAAGGCATAAACTTCAGGCATACATCAGAGATATGACAGGTTCTGTTCCAAACTACTGTAATAAAGTGAATATCGCAATAAAGCAAGTCATAACCTTTTTGCTGGTGGAGGGTCTTGCCTCAAAAACACAACACCTGTGAGGCTAAATAAAATGAAGTACAATAACATGAGGTATAACTTATCGATACTTGTTACAATGTGGATGAACCTTGAAAGCATTGTGTTAAGTGAAAGAAGCCAGGCACAAAAGACTGCATGTTGTACGATTCTATTTATGTAAAATGTCCAGAGAAGATACATCCGTAAAAACAGGAAGTAGGCTAATGGTTGCCTGGACTAGGGGAGGGCAAACAGTGTGGGAGTGATTGCTAATGGATGTGGGGTTTCTCTTTAAGTGATAAAATATTCTAACATTAGATTACTGTGATAGTTTCACATGTCTGTGAATATAGTAAAAAATAATTGCTTTTACACTTTAAATGGGTGAATTTTATGGTATGTAAATTATATCTCAATTAAGTTGTCAAAATAAAAAAAAAGTTGAGTAAATCTCAAACGGGATAAACCCAAAGAAATGCATGTCAAGACATGTCATAATTAAACTCTGAAAAACTAAAGGCGAAGGAAAAATCTTGAAAGCAGTGAGAGAGAAACCACGCTGTCAAAAGAACAACTCAAACAGCATTAGATTGCCATCAGAAAAGTGAGCATGGAGGCCAGAAGGAGTAGCACAACATTTTCAAGTGCTAAAAGGAAAGAATTGTCAACTCTGAATTCTCTATCACACGAAATTTTCTCTCAGGAATGAAGAGGAAATGCAGACTTGTGAGGCTAAGGAGAACAAAAAGAATTATTCCCAGTAGATCTATCCTAAAAGAGTAGCTAAAAGAGGTGTTGGCAAAACTGCACATAAAAAAGAGGTTTTGGCAGAGGAATTATATCCTAGAACAGCAAGAAGGAAGAAAGAACAATGGAGAAAGCCAAAATATGGGCAAACACAACAGACTCTCCTTTCCTCCCAAGTTTTCCAAATTACATTGGACGGTCTACACAAAAAGTAAAACATTGTCTGATGTGGGCCTCAAAATGGGTAGAGGGAATATTTTAGAAATTATATTATAAAGAGAAGAGGGTAAAGGGCCTTAAATGAAGGCAAGTTTTCACTCTGGTAAAGGGCGACACCAGTCGATGTTTGGAATAGTTCTGTGTCTTTTCTCCCACGGTGGTTACAGGAGTCTACACGTGCGGTAAAGTGGCATAGAAGGGTACACATATGTTTACCAACATTTGTTTCATGACTTTGATGTTGTACTTTAGTTACACAAGATGTAACTCTTGAGGGAAACTGGGTGAAGTGTTCATGGGAGCAGTCTGTACTATATTTGAAACCCTGTAAATCTACAATTATTTCAAAATAAAGTTTAAAAACGTAATGATGACTCAGTGGCAAGATACTCATATGACATGAGAATGTGTGTATGTGTAAGATATAGAATTACAGGGAGGGAAGTGGTGGTTGGGGGGAGTATCTGTGTGTGTGTGGGGAGAGAGAGAGAGAGAGAGAGAGAGAGAGAGAGAGAATTGAACAGAAAGATGCTAAATGGAAGGTTAGCAGATGAGCAGATATAAAAAGCCAGCCAGCCTGGTGGCTTCTGGTAGTCTTTACATTTCCCATTTCCCACATAGGATATTATTTCCCCACAATCACTTTTTCTTATTTTTATCTCAACGTTTTCTAAGAATTCATACATGTTAACTTCTTAAGCCATCATCATTATAGTCAATTAGCACAATTACTTGGGTCCTGTTCTACCTCAAGGACTTTCCCTTTACCCATCCTCCTCAAGGACATGATGCATGCTTTAGTCTTGTGACTTTGTTTCCCCACTTAAGTGTGTCTTTGATGTTTACTAGCATCCTTCATGATTTTATTTACTAGAAGACAGATTTTAAAAAGTAAGAAATGTGTTTACTAAACACAATATATGTGCAAAGTAGAGTAATTTAGGGACTAGGAGATTAAATAAGAAATTTTAGAGACTAAAGAAATAAGAAATGTGTCCAATATTTTAGTTTGTTTTTTTTGTGTGCCATATATTTTAAAACTTTATTTGTAGCAATTTTGAACCACTGAAAGAGATTAAACTATAAATATAGAACACAATAACCTTACCAAACAGAGAGCCTAACTATGATTAAATCAGACAGAAGGTGGGATCTCTTGCTGACAAAAAGGGAAAATAAAAGCAATGACTAAGACAGTGAGAAGAGCTGAAATGAAAAAACAAATCCATTTATAAATATTTCCTCCTGCACAAGTTAATAAAAAGTTTAAGGTAATTTTTATTCCCTTGGAGGAAGGCAGGGGATATGAGAAACATAATAACCTATACATTTAATTATATTCAATAAATATCCACCTATTATGATGAATGTCAAATGCTTCCTAGAGTTCTACACCTTTGAGCAAAGTGGCAGATTGATATATCCGGGGGGGAGCAAGTAGGTGTGAAGATTAAAAAACAGTAAGTGTCATGATTTGCATTGCATTTGTTTTAATAAGTAGATGAATCCAATGTAGATGGGACCTGAACATCATAAGTAGCTTAAGTGGCTTATCCATCAAGAACTCCATGAATATATACAAGAGATACCTAGTACATGTTCCCAAGCTCAAAAAAGCGCCTTGTGAAAGGAACTCCAAGTTTTTATGTTTTCATTTGTCAAGGGCCTACCAAGAGTGTTTATAGCTAGATCTTGCAACTTAAACTAACAAGCGTATAAGCAACATTTGTTGCACTTCCCCTGCATCTAGGAAAATGTAATGAGATTATCAGACACAGAAAGGAATACAATTCAGCGGCCCTGATAGAAAGGGAAAGCAATAGGGCTAATTATTCTGCACATTCTCTCTTGCCCTCCACTTCAATATCAGAATGCTTAAAAAAATCCAGCTAAAACAAATTTTTTAAATGAATAGTAAAAATCCCCTGATGATGTGTACCCCACTACATTGGCTTGGTTGTGGTGGAGGCAAAGAAATTGTAGGTTGAAGGTATAATAAGAGACGTCAGCTATGAAAAAAAAAAGTCATTGGTGGGTAGAGCTGCCACCTGCCCAACAACTGCCTCTATGACTCACGGGGCAATTTTCTGCCAGCCCTGGGGAGCAGGGACGGAGGTGGCTTTTGATAGGTCTCACGTAGTGTCAGATCTTCGCTGAAAAGTTTGGCTAGAAATCTGGCTGGTGGGAGGTGTTTCCCAAAGCACTAAAATGCTTGATGACATTATTCTGGATTAGGCCAAAACCAAACAGTAGATAAAGTAGTAGGACCTTGTAGAAATAAATATAGCATTGTTATCGTTCATAAGCCATAACACCATCACCACCAGGGTACTGGGGATGAGACATCAAGAACTGACTTTCTCCATTAAAGAGTGAATAAATTGTCAGCATTTGCCTTGGAGCTGTTTAAATATGAATGCTTGTATCTGTTAATACTGTTTGCCTCCCCACTGTCACAGGGCTGAAACAGATTACATAAGCAAAAAGGGAAACAGCACACAAATGCCCAATGTTATTTTAAAGTGTGTATTAATTATATTTTCTGCAATTTGTTTTAAAGATAATCATCACCATCAGTGATGGCATTTTCAAGTACAATGAATAGCTAAAATTTTGAGGTGCAAAAATTAATATGACTTTCTCATTCTTCACTTAATGTAGATTATCTTTATTAAAAAAAATTTAAGAGTACTATATATTGATAATTTAAGAATGAGGATTTTAAAACTACTTTTATCAGGAATCCCCTCTCCCCCCTGAAAGGGAATAACAAGTCTAATGTTTATTTCCAGGTGTAGCAGCATGCCTTATATATTGCATATGTTCAATATACATTATTTTTGGTGCAATTGGTATCTGTAAATTCTTTTTCTATTATTAGGTATAATTATGTTAAAAGAATAAAACATTTCTTTTCACAAATTGTAGGTTTAATTGTTTAGATAGAAGGTGATAAGAACTTTTAAAAAATTTTAGTTTAAATAGTTATAGATTCTTAGGAGTTTGCCAGGAAATGCAGCATAAACTTGCAGCAATGAACAAGTGCACAGCTTCCTGGGTGTGGATGGAGTTGGCATTGAGGAGCCTCTAGAGCTGGTTCCTGAGGAATTGACAAATCAGGAATCACTGGGACTGGAACAAGAATGCACAGCTGAAAAAGAGACAAGGGAAAATAAAATAGTAGGAGAAGAAAAAGTTCCTCAGGAAAATTCACAGTGAAGGGTTTAGCAGGAGCGTTTGCAAATCTCAAGAAGCTCCTTCAAACGTTTGAAAACACGAACCTCAGCACTATACAGTTTTCGTTAATAAAGAACCAATCTATGGTGAAAAAAAGAAACAAACCAAGCTAACCGCCATGAACATGTTTCTGAAAAGAGAGACACCTGCTCAAGGAAAGCCTCAGGCAGATCCTTCAGGAGCAATTGCAGATGGCGTTGTTATCAGGGGAGATGCCAGCTCCGTGCTTGTTACTGCTCCTGAAAACTTCGTTTCCTGTGGGCTAAGATGCAGGGGTGGAAGACAGTGAAACTGATGACCTTGACCCTGTATAGGCTAGGATAATATGTGTGTTTGTGTCTGTCTTAGTTTTTAACAAAAAATGCCTCAAAAGTAAAAATAAAGTTAATAAGAATAATGCTTATATAATAAGGGTATAAAGAAAGAAAATACATCCGTATACCTGTACAATGTGTTTGTCTTAAGCTATGTTATTACCAGTGAGTCAAAGGTTTAAATAAATAAAAAGTTCATAAAGTAAAACAGTTACAGTAAGCTCAGATTGATTTATCATTGAAGAAAGAAAAATATTTTAAATAAATTTAGTGTAGCATAAGTGTTTACAAAGTGGACAGCAGTGTTCAATGATGTCCTACACCTTCACGTTCTCTGCTGCTCATTCCTGACTCACCCAGAGTGACTTCCAGTCCTGCAAGGTCCACTCACGATAAGTGCCCTGTATGTGTGTACCATTTAAAAAAAATTTTATACCATATTTTTACTGTACCTTTCTGTGTGTACATACACAAATACTATTGTGTTGCAATTGTCTACAGTATTCAGTACAGTAACACATAGTACAGGTCTGTAGCCAATAAGCAATAGGTTATCCACACAGCCTAGGTGTGTAGTGGGCTGTACCAACTAGGTCTGCGTGAGCGCACTCAGTGATGTTGGTGCAGCGATGACATTGCTAAACAGTGCATGTCTTTTGTCACATTTCTGTTGTTAAGCAACACAAGACTGTATATGGATTGAAGTTCAGTTTCCTTAGAGTTTTCATATTCTTTCTTTAGAAAGATGCTCTGAATCCCCTGAAGTCTCCACATAGACAAAGCTTGGAACTTCAAAGTAAGGCTCAGGATTAGCTGAAATTTCACCTTCATAGTAAAATAATTCTTAGATCTTTCTAGCTGTGGATCATCTTGGTCCCACCAGGAGAGTTTCTACTATATACTGTTTCCAAGTGGTGTTAATTCCAGGAGGGAAAATACTGATGGCCAAAATGGAGAGGTGCCTTTCTCTCAACAGGGCACAATCTGGGGTTTCTGAGCCATCGACTACTTATTTCTGCATCTCCTGGGCATATACTTCCTGAGTATACTTTCTAGATACCACTTTGAAGCACTGACCAAATAGGTAATCATCAAACAGAAAGGAAATGTGGTAATGGCTTAAAGTGTGGTCCCTGGAATAAGACTGCTTGGGGTTTGAATCCTAGCTCTGCCATTCACTTGATGTATGACAAAGGGCAACTCACTTGACCTTTAATGCCTTAGTTTACTTTTCTGCAATATGGGGATAATTGTAGCTATATTATAGGATTGCTGTGGGGCTTAAATGAGCTAATTGAGGTAACAGTTGGAACAGAATTTAGCATACAGTAACTACACTATAACTATTTTAATTAGCTTCATTTGACATTATTTATATATTATAATTATTGAAGGGATCAGAGTAGTTTCTAATCAGTAGTAAGTCCCAAATAAATATTACTTATTATTCATTACATGTTTCACTGACATACAGTGTCTCCTCTGTTGACAAGTATGTTTAAAAATACAGTTTTCACTTGAACAAGTTTCGCTTTATTGGTGGGAGTCATGAAAGGTCATTGTTTTGTATTGTCCCTTGGTTTACATAAAGCTTCTCCTGTGTTTTCAGTGCAGCATAAACCAATTCTCTGTAGGCTGAGATATTACACTGAAATCACAGCTGAACAAAATAAGCTCACAGTGAACGGTATTGGGAGAATCGGACAGATACATCCAAACAAAATTAAACTAGACCTTCTCATACCACACACAAGAACAAACTCAACATGGATTAAAGACTTGAATGTAGGACTCAGAACCACAAAGTCCTAGAAGAAAACATAGGCAGTAAAATCTTTCTCATTTCTTGTAGCATAATATATATATATTTTCTGATATGTCTCCTCAGGCAAGGGAAACAGAAGGAAAAATAAACAAACGCAACTACATCAAATTAAAATGTTTTCCACAGTGGAAAACAGTATAGACACTCCTCAAAAAATTAAAAATCAAACTGCCTTATAACCCAATGATTCCACTTCTGGGAAGATACCCGAGGAAACCCCAAACACTAATTTTAAAGAGTATGTGCACCCCTATGTTCATTGCAGCATTATTTACAATAGCCAAGATATGGAAACAGCCCATATGCTCATCAGTAGACAAGCTGATTATTTTGTTCCAAAAGAGTAACCTGGACCTGGAGAGTATTATGCTAAGTGAAATAAGTCATCCAGCGAAAGACAAATACCATATGATTTCACTTATATGTGGAATCAAATGAACAAAATAAATAAACCACAAAATAGAAACAGACTCATAGACACAGAGAACAGACTGGCAGCTGTCAGAGGGAGGGAGTATTGGGGGATGGGTGGAAAAGGTGAAGGGATTGAGCACAAAATAAAGACCCTCATAGACACAACACTATACTGATGACCAGAGGGAAAGGGGGGTGGGGGCACGTAGAAGAGGGTAAAGGGAGAGAAATGGTGATAAAAGGAGACTTGACTTTGGGTGGTGAACACACAATACAATGTACAGATGATGTATTACAGAATTGTGACCTGAAACCTATAAATAATTTTATTAACTGATGTCAGCCCAATAAATTCAATAACTCTTTTTAAGAAAGAAAAATAAAGTCACAGTTCAGAAACCTCTATTGAACAAAATAAGGAAGTGCCTTGGAATACTAAAATTTACAGAATTTTGTATAAGGCAGCTTAGCCAAGATAACCTTTCCTCAGAGTGAGGTTTTAGTATTAAAAATAAAAAGTAGATGAAAACAAACAAGCAGAGCAGAAACAGACTCATAGATACAGAGAACATTTTGATGGCTGCCAGATGGAAGAGGGTATGAGAGGGTGGGTGAAAAAGGTAAAGGAATTATGAAGTACAAGTTGGGAATCACAATAGTCATGAGGATGTAAAGTACAGCATAGGGGATATAGTCATTAATATTCTAATAACTGTGTATGGTTACCAGATGGGTACTAGATTTATTGGGGTAATCACTTCATAAGTTATATAAATGTCTAATCACTGGATTGTACACCTAAAACTAAATAATATCATGTGTCAACTATAAAAAAAAGTGGATGAGCCAATAATCTTAGGAGATATGAACATTTGTCTTCTACTGTTGTCAGTGTGAATCTATCCCATTCTTTCCTTTCCTGAAGCTGTAGCCTCCTTTGGGTAGAACTTGGCTCCTTACTGCGAGGAGTTAGAGCACTCATTTTCCTCCCTCACACACGTATGGAAGGGCGCCCTTCAGGGCCTGCCTGTTCTGAATCACCCACATGCCAGAGAAGGAGCCTGATGAAAACGGTGGGGGGAGTGATTTTGCTAGACTGACACTTGAAGTTTCTTAATGTACAAAGTTGTGGTAGCTCTCTTGAGCTTATGTCATTCTCATTCAACATTTTATTCTCTGCAGGGTAAAACAAATGTATTTAAAATTCTTCTTTTTCCCTCTGTATTGAATTTATTGGGGTGACACTGGTTAACAAAATTTCACAGGTTTCAGGTGCACGATTCCACAGCACATCATCTGTACACTGTGATGTGTGTTCACCACCCCCAGTCAAGTCTCCTTCCATCACCATTTACCCTGGCTTCTGGTAGACCCTCAGCACACAGGGTGGGGCAAAATTAGGTTTGTAGTTGTGAGTACACGAAACAAAGCTCACTCTGGTATTATCATTTATTAATTATTATCCTATTTTTTCTATGAACAACTGTACACCTACTTTTCCCCCACCTTGAATGTGTTATTTTAACTGGAACCTAAACCCGCCACCCTATGATAAAACCTTAAATGTTACTGATTTTCTCTGTGACACTGTTGATTGTGTGACAAACACTGCAGTGATTTTCTTACGTCTTCTGAGTTTTATATTACAGCTCTTTTCTGTTTTAGATTTCTGTGGCTACTTTTCTAAACAGGTCTGCCTGCCTTTTTATTTACTATCAGTGATGTAGGTGCATGCGTACATGTGAGCGCATATGCCTGCCTGATGCGGCTCTGACCTGTGCTAGGTCCTTTACTTTGTATTTGCAGCTACAGAGTTGCGACACAACCAGCATCATTGCAAAACCCCTCTCTGTAGAAACAGGGTGCAGAGAACAGTGTTGTGACTATCAAGTTATTGTGGTTTCTATTGTATCGTGACTCATTAACTTAGAAATAAAAGGATTTATGGTTTATGAAGTGGGACCAAAAAAAAACCCCAAAATTTATTTATAAAAAATTGTGTATTTATTCTTACATGTTTAATTTTCAGCCACCTTCAAAGCGCTTTCAATCTGATGCAGTATACCGAACGAGACATTTTTTACACTGCCCAAAACAGTGTTTGAACTTGTCTGTTTTGATGCCTTTTAGTGCTTCTGCTGTTTTTTTGTTCACCTGTTCCACATCAGCAAATTGTTTCCCTTTAAGGATGTTTTTTTTTATGTGAGGAAACAAATAAACAAAAAAGTCACTCAGGGTGAGATTGGATGAATAGGGAGGGTAGTGCATGGAGGTCATGCCATTTTTGGTCAAAAACTGCTGAACACTCAGTGCAGGTGGGCAGGTGCACTAGTAAATCACCAACCATGAAATGGGTAAATGGATTGAAAGTGTCCTAAAGAAAAATTTGCTGAAGCCGAATGCAGCCTCTCACAACAATGCCAGCTAGTGCGCTGATGCAGATGGGTTTCTATAACACTCACCCAGTGGGGGAAGTGTATACTAAGGGGCCTGCTCTCTATAGATAATTCCAGTTTTGGGGGGGGATCCCTCCTCGTACATCAATTTTATGAACCATTCAGACCACAGATAAAAAAGCAAATACATTTCTTGTTAAAAAATGGAAATCTTTTTAAAGGGAAAAGAGTTTGCTGGCTTATTTGATTACAGAATAGAAACAGAGTAATGCCAATGAAATGATTCAGTTCTAAATAATATTAAATGATATATAAAACTGTGGAATTAGTTATTGTAAAAAAAAGCAGTTACTGTAAAACTGAGAAATAGTAGGTATTATTTAGCCAGCCTTCACCCAATAGTGCTGGTACTTGGTGCTTTATAATTACCATCAGACAGATGTTGTTATGCCCATGCTGTATGCTGTATAATAAGCAAGGACACTGTAGGTCAGAAAATGAAGATATTTGCCTCAAGTCAGATACACAGCAAGTAAGAGCTGGAGTTTGAACTTAAATTTGTCTGACTCCCAAATCTTGCTCATTAGATTTAATCTTTTTTTTTTTTTTCTGGCTTAGTCAAAGCATTTTTTCTTTTCAAAGACAAGACTTATAAAGGTCAAACTCTTCTTGGCCTCTCTTGAGTCCAAGATTTGGTTACAAGTAAAGCCTGTTATTCTTGAACAAAAAATGTGGTATTTAAGGGAAAGATTACCTAGGAAATTTTTATTTCTAAAAGTTTAGCTTATGAGGGAAAACTCGATGAACTGGATGGAGTGTGAGTGTCAGATCACCTAGTGCTATTCTCACGGGAGAAGTCTTTTCCCCAGAGACTTTCTGAATTTAAGAGATTATAAATATACACTTGTCAACAGGGATTGTCATAATATTTTATATACATGTATATGTAACAAATGCAAACACTCCCCTCTATTATCTTTTGCAGCTAGAAGAGAAAAACTTTATCATTCCAGGCATTTTGCTGAGGAGGGAAGTAGTGAGTACCATATGGTGTATCTGCTGTAAGAAGTGGCATGCTATTTTATCATCTAGAAAACAGCACTGGGTAAAAGAGTAGGTTTGGTGTTATGGGACCGTGGAGCCAGGAATAGTCAGGGAAGAGCTTCCCAACCTCCTCTAATCCATCAGCATGTGTAACACTCAAGTTGCCACTTTAGGAAAGACAGGGCATATTCTGGAGCATCTCCAAGGGTGGGAATCCAGTCAGCAAAGGACTCAAAGAAAATGGAACTTAAAGCTCTCACGACTTTTTAGGCTGGACTAGAGGAAGGGCCAAGATGACAGATTTATTCTGGTAAAACCCTAGGATGCATCTGCGGAGTTGGGAGGATTCCTGAATCTTCTTTAGCTTTGGCTTCCCCATGGGTTGTTCTAATTGGTTCTCAAGTTGCGTTTTTGGCTTGAAACACAGTAAGCCTTTAAGATAGGAGAGGTGGGTTGAATGTGGGGTGGGATGTGATTTTGGAGGCACCACCCTTAATCGGATTTTTGAATGGTAGGTATTGCTTATTTTGGGGGTTGAACACACACGTGAGCACACACATACACTCCTACATCTCCATATAATCCTTTCCAACAATAAAGACTCTCTCCTTTGTGGAGACCATGGTTCCTGTTTTTAGAGTTGTTTACAAAGGCTCAGCTGTAACTCCTATAGCCAGGAGACATTCTAGGGTAAAGGAAATTAAATACATGTGGCAAGAAGGTAAGGGAAATAATGAAAGAAAAAAATGGCTTTTCAAAAGGAGATTCTGTAATTTTTTAAGAAAGCCAAAACTCTAGTTTGGGGACTATGTGCAAACACTACAAAGAAAAAAGGAAATCTCTCTCCCTAATACAAAAGCACAGGTTGCAATAAATTAAAATATAAAGGAGTAGGGTGGGTGGCTTAAATACTTTTTCTCTCCAAGGTAATAAACACTGTGCCTGAGTATATTCTCATTAAGCCTCTGAAAAATGCACTGCCACGGTTAGTACAGAGTCCTTTATAAACAGTAAACAGTCTCCAAGGTGCTTCCACGCTTAGAAATAATAACTTACTCTGTCAAATTAATAAGAGATTGATGGAAAGCAGACGTTACTGAGAAAGGATAAGTAAATATTTAATAGTTTGACAAATAGCATTAAATAATACTCTATATACTTATCTTTTTACAAAGATAAGCAGAAACATAAAATACGAATTCAGAATATTTTGCATTTTGAGTGATTTTATTCCAAAATGGGCGAGTGAGACCCAGTGATGGTGACATAGTAAATAATAAATATCAGGAATTTATTATTGTTATTGGTACTGTTACTGTGAAGAGGTCAGTCACAGAAACTGCTGACTGAAGGTTAAGCTCAATGCCACAACTTAAAGGTTGAATGATTTAGGTCAGGTTGTTATTCTGTGTGAATCTCTGATTTTCTCATCTGCAAAATGAGAATAATATTTTCTACTCCATAGAGTTTCTAACCTTAGTGATCTCATTCAGGACACTTAGCACAGTGCTTGGCACAAAGGAAGCAGTCCGTATCAGGCAGGCGTAATAATTATTTCCTCCCTCTTTTTGCTTCTCTGTATATAATGACATAATGGTAAAGTGCATGGACTCAGGAGCCAGCCTCCCTGAGTTTAAGGGTCTGCTGTCTTCTAGCAATTTATTTAGCCTCATTTGTCTCAGTTTCCTCATCTATAAAATGGGATTAGAGAATTAAGCAAATTAAGCCATATAGAGAGATGATGCCTGGAACATAGTAAATGCTTAATAAATGTTCACCATTTTAATTCCACTGCTATTAGTCTTGAGTTTCTTATATTCTCTTTTCCCTTTTATATTTTTACTGCTTTTCTTTCTCTTTTGGATTCTTTCCAACATATCACTTAATAGAGCCCCTGGCTATCCAGGAGCACCCTTTAGTGCAACATGAAGAAGTTGGTGACAGAGCTAAAACTCCTACCACATTTTTTATCAGTGTGCATGCCTTGCATCATAAAGCAGTTTGAAAAGGACATGGGCATGACAGACACATAGCATTTTTATGTTACCCATTATCTTCAAGTTGAGCTTCATCACAGACACAGTCAAGAAGTTGAGATTCTGAGAACATTTAAAAAAATCACAGATATTTGTAATATTTGAAACCCAGTTGGCCAGGGCATATCACTGTTGCAAAGCTGGCTAGATAGAAAATTTCAACCCATGTGCAAAGTTGTTCACACAGGTGAACATTGTGTAGCATCCAACAGCATTTTTATCAGTGGGTGTGATGGAAGGAATGAGGAAGAGCACTCCAAGTGTTTGCCAGGGCTCCATGTTGGGTCTGACTGAAAAATACTAGTGGAAAGTAAGAAGTGAAGCTGACCAACCTATCTATAAATATTGAGGCATTGTGTTGGTAGGAATCCTAAGAATCACTTAATTTTTCACCTTTATGTAAAAGAAACATTTATCTATAAAGCCTTTTCCACAGAAAGCATTTAGGAGGACTATGACTTTTCCATTGTGTTTCTCAGTTTGGGCAAGTTTTTATTTTAACCAGCGTGGCATTGCTGTACATCTTCTTATACTATCAACACCCCGGTGAGTTTTGTTTCCATGACACCAAACGCAGACATGCAACTTCGCTAGACTCTTTTGTTGTTGCCCATTTCAGCCACTCAGATCAGCTTTCTTTTCAAGTAAATAATTGGCAGGACTCTGCATAAACCGGTGCAATGTATTTCCTTTAAAACCACCCATGTTAATATGAAACATCTTTTAATCCCAAGTATCATAGAAATCTCTACTGCATGTCTCAAGACCCCATTCACACGGTAAAGATAATATCCATGGAATACGTCCTGTTAATGACCATGGCTTGTCTCCCTTTCAGCAGATTGTTGGCTTTGTTTCTTTTGTGGGAGTCAAAGGAGACAGGTGAAGCCCTGGAGCATTTTCGTGAGTTCATTGAACCCCTGCCTTCAGGCTCTTTTCAAGCTCCAATAGTGA
This sequence comes from Anoura caudifer, assembly GCA_004027475.1. Lineage (NCBI taxonomy): Eukaryota > Metazoa > Chordata > Mammalia > Chiroptera > Phyllostomidae > Anoura > Anoura caudifer. The sequence continues at coordinate 118,892 of PVKU01003894.1, read as the reverse complement.
TTTTGCATGAATTGGAGGAAATGCATTTTGAAAGTATAATAAAAAGTAAAAAGGTAACTAAACCATTACTTCTTGTTTAACTAATTACTTTCACTTCATTCACTTTGTACTTTAGAAGTGAGAAATACTCAAGTTTGTTCTCTTTTGAGCAGTGAAAACTGCTTCGTGGGATTCTAATGACTGTGCTCAGATTCAAAATCACACTTAAATAGTTCGGTTCCAGCAAGACTGGCAATTGTGACTCTTACACATAGGAGAGTTCGGCACGGTCCCTTCCATGGTCCCTTTCACTCTGTTTGTTATGGGACCAGATGACATTACTGTTTGTCCTTCTGCACGGACTGACAAAATTGCACAAAATTGTTCAAGAGGACAGTTTGCAATTTTAGTTTTATAATGCCACTTAAAGCGTTCACATTTAGGAAAGTAAACATGCCTAAGTGCCGGATCTAATGATTTATTACCTACCACTAAATATTTGTCTTGACCTGCGTGGTACTTTGAAAAAAAATCCATTCTTTCTTAAAAATAAAAAAGAAGAAAAAGTAATGACTTCCCCTAATGACTAGATCCTGCCACAAAGAATATGTGTTCACTTTCGAGATGACCTTTGATGTTTTCCTGCTGTTTATACTGGACAAACAGAAATAATTGGACTTTAGCACAAATGACTGCCTTCTGCTTCAGTGTTCTAACTCAAGAGCAGGAAGGAAATAATAGTTTACCTTAAAAAAACCTCAGGCACTGGATTCTGGGCCTCTTCTTGCCACATCTGTGTTGTGTATCCTTCTCTACCAATTTCCTAGAGTTCTTGTTACGTACCTAGAAAATTCTAACCACAAAAGTGGTAATATGTGCTAAGATTTAAAGGAATACTCATTGCAGAAGGAATTACATTTTTAGTGAAGTAAAGGTAGTGAAATTGTAAAGGTAGATGTTCAGGTATCTATGATCTCAGAGAAGCAGTTTGAGGAAAAATTTAGCCATTTTAGATGGGCAGAAACTTTTTTCTTTGACTGTTAACAAGACCATTTTTACCTGGAGACAACAACAGAATCTTCTACCAGCTCAAATATTGAATAAGCTGTAGCATTTTATTTAATTTAAAACAGATTATGTTTATTTACTATTTTTTGATAGAAGTGTAGTCTTTTCTTTGACTATTTTAGTAGTAATTGAACCTCTGATTTTTCTTTTTACAAAAACCACATCCATCATATAGGATCTAATTCCCAGATTCGTTTCTTTAAAATAGAGATCTTAATGATAACTGCACAGCAATCTGGTAGAAGCTAACTACTGTCTTTTTTCTACTTTATTATTATTATTTTCACAGGTATCTATAACATTGTTGCTGCACCATCCCTGGTTTTGCATATAACAGAGGCTCATTCATTCCCGTTGCTGTATAGAATTCCATTGTTTTAATATTTTATTTACCCATTTTGGTGTTGATGAGTATTTATGTAGTTTCTAGTTTGTGACTTTCACAAACAGTACTGCTATGAACATACTTGTAGTATTTTAATGACCCCATTTATGCATATCTGTTGGGTATGTACTTGGAGTAGAAATGAAGGGTCATAGTATGTATATCATCAGCTTCAGTAGATAGCGCCAAATAGTTTTCCAAAATGTTTGTACCAATATACTCCCACCAGTGGTGTGTGAGTTCCAGTTGTTTTACATCCTTGAAAATACTCAGTATATTTTTTCTACTTAAATCTTCTATCTGCAGAATTTTAGCCATTCTGATGGGAGTGTTATATCAATATTTCTTTATTCATGTATTTTAGACATTATTTTATAATGAGTAGAATTTAATTCACTTATACCTCCCTTCCCCTTTCTGTTCTCTCTCCCTTCCCCTCAATTGTGATGATTATATTATTTTCAATTATATTGGGTTGTGGGTTGGCCAAAAAGTTCACTTTTTTTCATTCAGTGCCTCTAGGAGTACTTAGTTGTCTTTAACTTCATTTGAAACATTTTTGTTAGATTGTATTGTGACAGCTGCCATACCGGAATGCATTAAAAAATTATAAAAAATGGTGAATTTTTGTGTAGCCATTTTAGTACTGAAAATGGAAAAAAAATGAGCAACATTTTGGCCTATTATGTTTATTCTTTCAAGAAAGGTAAAAATGCAACTGAAATGCAAAAAAAAAGATTTGTTCAGTGTGTGGAGAAGGTTCTGTGACTGATCGAGTGTGTCAAAAGTGGTTTGCAAAGTTTTTGGTACTGTTGACATTTTGGCCAAATACTTCTTCACTGTGGGGCTGTCTGATGCATTGGAAGATGTTAAATAGCACCCCTGGCCTCTACTCACTAGAAGCCAATAGTAGGAGATAGTCAACCTACTGAAAATATTCAAATCATTGAAGTTACTGGTGAAAGTGAAAAATGTATCTTTTATTTTATGGGAAAAGCTAAACAGACTTTTTGCCAATTCAATATTATCACTTTCCATTATAATTTTATACCATTTACTTTAGTCATTATCTCTTAACTTTGAAACAAAGTTTTATAAAATATCTATGTATAGATTTAGAAAGAGGAAAATTGTTTATATATAAATTCATACTAATGTATCAATGAAATATAAAGAGGGTGTATAGTAAAGATTTCTACAAATTACAATAGTACTTAAAGAGTAGAAAGCCTGGGGAACTATAGAATTTTGTTTTACGTTGAGGGAATAGTCTACAGAAAAAATTAAAAAGAAGAAGGAAAAGAAGGGTAAGAGGGGAAGACAGAGTAAAGGAAGGAGAGGGAGGGAGAGAGAAGTGGGTAAGAGAGAAACAGAGAGAGAACCAAAGAGGGAGGGAAGAGAGGAGGTAAAAGAGCTGAGAAGGTAGGTAGGTAAGACACAAGTAAGAAAGGAGACAGTGTAGATAGGAATCTTGATTCCCTGACCTGCAACGATTTTTGTAGGAGGCCTTGACAGGATGTGTAACCAGAAAGGCTCATCAGCTGGTATTTCAGGGAAGATATGAGATTGTTTTCCACCGAGAAGGGGGAGGATTTTTGAAGTTATCATTCAGTAAATGTCATCCACATAGATGGTTGATTTACATAAACCTGTTTAACCCTACTGCTCCTTTTCTCTATTAATTGTCATGGTCTTTGGGTGATTTTTCACTTGAGTTACAGGAATAATTATTTCAACTCTTACATTTGTTTGGCTTGTGTGAGACTCAGCCCTCATGTTTACTGAAGGGAACCTAATAATAACTAAACACAGATTCTACACCCTGTCTCCTGCTTCATAGGTATTGACTAATTCCATTTTGCTATGTGTCTATTTGTAGTGATTAAGCTTTTAGTGAATCCACAAAATAGGTGCCCCCAAATTCTTCACACTTTCAATTTTCATATTTCTCTTAGTATGCAAGAGTACTGATTCTAACTGCTCCTTCATGGTGGAAAGAGATGACAAAAGGAATTAGACATTATACAGCTTAAGGGAAGAGAAATTTTAGGAGACTTGCAAAGGCCATCACCAAGTACTTGATGATTATCACAAGAAAAAGAACATATATTAAATTAGTGTGACTCCAGAATTTAAAAGAAGGGTAGAAGGTATGGGTTTTAGCTTAGTTTATAAAGATGGGCTTCGTACTGATTAAAACTGTCTAAAAATGAAATTTCCTGCTGCTGAGGAAGAAGAATCTAATGCTGAAGACTGAGTGTTTAGTCAGAGTGTAAATGATTGTATGTTGGGTTTCTAAGGTCAAAACTCCAGGAGTCTATCTGTCTCTGAGGCTCTATGATTCATATTACACTGAATCTGAGATATCATCTATTATAAAAGGCATCCTGTTTCAGAGAGGTTTAAAGTGTAAAAAAAGGATGGTGGTAGAATTGATAAAATATGTTTTATACTCTCTTATTTTTTGAGGAGGGTTTTGGGATCAAACCTGGCTCTGGAGTTTTCATCACTTTCTCTGTTTACCCCAATCACTTGTACTTTGCTTGATCTAGTTAGTCCCAGGGTATGTCTGAGAGTTACAAGTACTGGAAATAACCAAAAGAAAAAAATTTCCTTATTAACTCTCTTACAATAAGTGCATGACCATGTGCCTTGGGGCAAATGAAGTTTGTTTATTGACTCATAACATACTCAACAGTAGGGCCATGCAAGCTTTATAGAGTTCCTGTGGCTAATAGCATACCTTTGGCATTTGATTTTTTCTTTTTTTATCATTTTTTATTAGTGTTCGAATACAGTTGTCTCCATTTTCCCACCACCACTTTCCCCTGCTGATATTTTCTTGAGATTTCTTTTTTTGGATACTATGTAAAATTTACTTTTCAGACCAGGACATTGAACAATATTATATTTTGATTGATTCAAACATTAAGATATATATTTACACTTTTATTTTACATAGAATATCTATTATTTAACAATATAATTAATTTTTGCCTCATCTCTATCTACTATTTATATATTTACATTTTTATTTGCATATATATTTAATCTTAACCCAAGGATATGCTTATTGATTTGAGAGAGAGAAGGAGGGAGGGGAGGAGAGTGAGAGAGAGAGAGAGAGAGAGAGAGAGAAAGAGAGACACTGATGTGAGAGAGAAACTGATTGGTTGCCTTCTCTATGGTAATTGAGCCTTAACCGGGAAATGTGGAGCCTGCATTCTTTTGGGGTATGGGATGATGCTCCAAACAATGAGTATCTGGCCAGGGTAATGTATTTACATTTTTATTTTATGTAGAATATCTCTTATTTAACAATATAAGTAATTTTATCTTAATCTTGATCTACTGATATTCACATTCTTTAATGCCTAGAAACCGTGGAGGACAAAAGATTTACATCATGCTTCCCATTTGCTTTTTAATGTGCTCACATCCACCTGTGTAATTGCAGTGACTCTTCCATTAAAGTTAAGTTGCTCTGGAAATGACTTTCAACTCTGATTCCAGAATGTCAGTGCTGGCAATTTTAAATGTATTCTTAGCTTTGGTGCTACCATTCTCTGCTAACTATGTAAGAAATATGATAGACTTTCATCCTAGTTTTCCACTTCCTGGCTATTAGGAAATTTGGAGAAGACAAATGAACATCAGAAGTGGAAAGGGCCAATTTTCTGCTTGCCTGTAATCACACCTAATTTAGCCTCTTGTACAGTTCCCAGATATTTTTGGCACATGTTCAGTGCAAAAGAGAAATGCAGAGATCATCTTCAAATAGGGCTTTAAAAACACTACTCTTGGATAAGGGCAATGGAAAGCTCATTTTTAGACCAAACAGAAAAAAAGACATGTGCAATCACCAATCATCATTACGTTTTTCTAAGTATGTCTAAAAAAAATCACCAGTTGCTGTGAGTGCTCATACGATGCTGGTACCATCATTCATGACAGATACCCTTGATGACAGGGTTATTTTCCCCTTAATGGGCTGATGTGGATGAACCAGGGCCTTGTGGCTCTGTGAGGTGAGCCACACAGAGTTCTTGGATAACATTCCTTGATGTATCTGTGAAGGCCCCTCTTAGCTCCTTGCCAGGGATATTATCATTATACCTTAAAAGGGAACTTTCAAGGTGTCTGGGTTATCACACATACTTTTCATTTCCTAGGGAGTTTCCCCCTGTGTTGGTAAGTAAAGGAAGTGGCAAATACTTACTGTAAGTCATAACTTGCTGAATTTTATTCTACTCCCCAACTGATATTTAGTTCTCATACCCACCTAATTTGTAGACTATGTATAATAATTTTGATTTATTTTTGCGAGACAGAGAAATCTGGACTGAATCATCATATTTCCATGAAATGTTACTAATAATTTCAAATCCATGAACTTAGATAGGAAGTAAGAAACCACAAAATGGAGCCTGTGGTTTTCTCATTAATGGCATTGTGTGTTGCACACAGTGTTTGGGGCCTCATTTTGTTTAATAACGTGGGTGTGTGATTTCTGGACACAGGCGGTTGTTTAAGAAGATAGGAAGTATGCTCTCTGAGTCCCTTTGCTTAAAATGACAAGATTAATATTAATGTAGCACCACACACAGGTGCACAGCTGTGGGTTTTTAGAGCTCTGTATTTCATTTCTGTAAACCAGCTCATTCCCACACCTCTGCTTAATCAGACTGACCACTGACAACTCAGATTATGATTTTCACAACTGGTACCACAATATCAATTTTCCTACAGTCTTTTCACCTTTCCTCTCGATCCCTTTTAACCTTTTCCTCCTGGGAGAACCTGGCATTTTTCCAATAGGAGGCAGAATGCTCTATTTCATAAAAAAAAAAAAAAGAGAGAGAGAGAGAAAAGAAAATGAAGATACATATGTTGCCATTGCAACAGATAAGCAACCAGACAACCCTTTCCACCAGGAGCAATTTTAGGCCTCCTTCCTGTTAAGAATGAATAAAGTAATTGTCTCAGCTTTTGTAAATTTGTGATACCCCCTATGGCTCTCTCTCACCTGATCAAGGGCATTTCTGAGCATGACAGCTCAGTCTGGCCAAAAACTGGTACAAAACTTATGAGAGATTGCAAGCTTTCCTTCTAATGAGCAGAAGGCAAATACGTGAACCTAGGACGAGGTGGAAGTGTCAAAGAAAATACAACACACAGGAACTCACAGATCATCCTCACTGCTCAACTGCTGTACCACCCTTGCTCCAGGAGAGGGTAAACTGAATATCCCATTCGTCCCCTGGAGAGAAAAATGAGTTAATTAAGAAGTATCAACCCCTTCCTCCCGTCAAGGGCCACCTTCTACCCTGTCGCCATAGTATGGGTCCCTGAAAACGCTTAATTGGGGTTAGAGCAGAAAGAATCAGTCACCTGGGGAGACTTTTAACTATTCCGATTCCCAGGCCATAGCCTGGCCAATTAAATTAGCCTCCTAGGAATATCAGTATTAATAACAACAAAAAAGATTTAAGTAGTTATGGTGTGTAGGCAAGTTTAAGGACCAGTAGGCTAGTCTGAGCGAGTATGAGAAGGAATTAGCGTGGTGCCTGACAAGACGGAGCTCTACTCTCCCCAGGGATCTTTAGGAGACAGTTGTTCCTGCAATGAGGAAAAAGGGAAGAAAGAGAATGGAAGGATGACAAAGTTGCATGCTTTCCTTCTCCAAGTCAAGGGAGTCTCCTCCCACCCCGTGTGAATAACCCAAGCTTGCACCTGCAGCTTGGAGTCGGGTGAGGTTGGTCTCCAGGCCTGGGGGACTGGGTGGGGTTGGGTGACTGGAAATATCTAGCCAGCGGCGCAACAAGAGTTCCAGGCATGGGCCGTGCGCCCCCCAGGGAAGGTGGCTGCTGCTGTGCGTGGGAGAGAAATTTGGGGAGCGAAAGGAAGCTGGCTCCAGCGCAGGTGGCGCTCGCAGTTCCAGCCGAGTTTGGCCAATCGCAGGCGCAAGCGCAGCCTTGTGGCGGCGGTAACCGAGCGCTGGGCTCTTCCTGGAGCCCGCGGAGGCAAAGGCGGCGCCAACCCAGAGCTGCACGAAGGCTGGTGAGACCTGGTGGCGAGAGGAGCAAGCGAGAGCGCTCGGCGCCGGGGTGTTGCCTGGCTAAGAGAGGCGAACTTAGCATGGGGAAGAAGTGGAGGGATGCGGCGGAAATGGAGCGGGGCTGCTCGGACCGGGAGGACAGCGCGGAGAACCGCAGGCGCAGCCGGAGCGCCAGCAGGGGCAGGTTTGCCGAATCGTGGAAAAGGTTAAGTTCCAAGCAGGGGTCCACCAAGCGCTCGGGACTCCCATCGCAGCAGACGCCGGTGAGTGGCCTGGAGACAGCCCTGTCTCTTCTTCTCTCACTCACCGCACTCTAGAGCCCTTTCCATGGTGCTGAACTTGCCTCCTTAGGGGCTCCAGCTAGGGAACTTGTGGAGTCGCTTCTAATGGAAAAAGTGGGGTCTGTGAGGAGGGGCAAGAAGGAATGACTTCCCTTTCTTCAGCCACGGAGAGCCTCCTGACGTATCTGGTGTCTGAAAAAATGGAAAACATGTTTGAGAGGCGAGGGGCTCGGGTCATCATTAGAGTTTTGCAATTATCAGAGCGTGTGAGATGTTGTTGAATGTATGGTTGTGACTCTTGTACGTCCTGGGGATCTTTCTTTGCAGAATGCTCGAATGTACTCGGCAACCGCTGAATCAGGGCGGCATAGGAAGGGCATGCCATATTTTTACTCTCTTAACAGTTGCTCTTTCCATACCACACCTCCACTATGTTAATAGGTGCGTTTAATTGTTTTCAGAATACCATTTGCATGAAGAGAATAGCAAAAATATCCCAGGTGCTTCTAATCCTACTGTTAACATCCAAGCATTCAGAAAACAGTTTTCCCATGTGTCAGCTCCTCCTCAATGTCTAATTAATGCAACAGAAGCACTCAAGTGAAATTAATATAGGCATCGTATGTGTAGAGAAGACAGCTGATAAAAACTTTAGCTGCATTTGCATTTTTAGCATTTAAATATTAGCTGTCTTCCTTCAGCCCAGAGGGAGAGAACTCTGTTTTAAGAGTGCAGAGCCCTCCTGTTGCTCGTAGGGGAGAAGGACACACCAGTTTTAACTTCCAGGATACGAAGGACATCAGCCTGTGTATGAGTGTATTTATGTTTCACATACAGAGGAGTTGACAGGAGATATTGCATGGTGAAGACAAACTGAATTAATTAGGAGAGGATGCGACATACGCATTGTATTTCATAGCATGAGTAATATCACCCTGCTCTGTTTCTGGGCACGGTCGTCATCGGGGGATAAAAATTAATCCCTGAAAAGCAGTATGTTTAAAACATTATTTCAATAGAATGAAATATACATACCTTAAAATTTATGGTGTGTTTATTTTGTTTGCTTGTTCACAAATACTACTAGCAGAAAATGTTCTTAGATTTCCAATATTTCCTGTAATATTTAGTGTGTTTTGCGAGTTTTTATTTAAATGTGGATATACTAAGTGCTGTGTATACTATTGCAGACATTGAAATATTATTCGTTTAGAAATGTAGGCTTAAAATACTTTCAAAAGAATATTACTACTCTGAAGATAGGTATTGCTGAAATAAATTATGTAAAAAATATAACATTGATGACTTCTGGTTTCTATCAATTATATGAACTAAGAATTAATTTGATCCTCCTTTTACTAGAAAGTCTAAGCATTATTTTAAGTAACACATGTTGCTTCTTTAATTCTGTTCAACAGGTGTGTGCATAGTCTCTATCAGGGACATATGAAATCTACATATAACTATAAATTGGTTAAATAACTCTCAGGTTTGTCACTTAGAATAAAGATGAGTGTGAGGAAGAGGGCATAATAGGATACCATGGCAACCAAAAGACATCTGGAAAAGTAACTGTGTCCTCTTGTTTACTAAGGGTGATGAAGGCGCTATTTTTCTCTGTAGTACTTGTTAATTGAAACATTAGTAGTTCAGTTAAAAACGAGTTATGGTAAAAGCCTGAGCTTCTTCTCACATTTCATGGCAAGTTTGATATTGACTTTGTTCTAAAAAATCTAGTAAGTGCTCCTAGCCATGATAATGAGGTTTCTAACCAAGGTTTGATTCCATTGTTAACAAAGACTTTTTACTTCATTTGTAAGAGAGACACCCCACTTACACATGCAAACAGGAAAGAGGGGATGATAGTGCTTGCAGCAGATATACTTTGTACAAGTTTTAATCTTCAGGGTAAGATTTTTTCTTTTAAGTTGGGCTGGTGCTATTTTCAACATACTGTATTTTGTATAAGGACACAACTGACACTATAGAATAGGAAGTGATTAAAGTGACTAATATTGGTCATATTATTGTGTATTAAGATAACTAATGCTGTTTTTAATTTATTCTTATGAATAAATAAGATATCTTGTGATGTTGCTTTGGATTTTATTTATTTTGTGCTATACTCAGAAATATTGTGGCATCCATTCTGATAAAAATCATGAGTTTACTCTTTTCTTTGAAGATGAAATAGATAAATGTGTAAAAATTTAGTTAATAATAAAAATTGGGAGCTTCTTCACATCTTTCTTTCTTTTGAGAATGTAGAAGGATTATATAGTTGTTTTATTAACATGTCCTTTGTTACTCTTTCCTTTGCTATAATTAGAATCTTGGAAACGCTTCCAGTTAAAGTTATTCCCAATGAACAAATCAGTTCATGACTTTCTTCCCAATGGAAATGACTGCATTATTTTTCATTTTAATGAACAACAAAGCATGCATACATGATAAATAAGGGAGAGATTTTCTCTAGCAAGGAGAGGCCTGCCATATTCCTGGTCACATAGAAGGTACTTTTCTTCTACGATCTGAATCATGGTGTTTTGGGTGTGAAGTGTAGGGGAGGTCTGTTTGAATCAACCTTGGTAGTTAGATTTTCTACCTACTTATCACTAAGTATGTTGTAATCTTCTTGGAGATTTCCTTGAGACTGGCCCCATGAATTTAATGCCATTGTTAAAAATTAAAAACTTGCATTTCAGCTACTCTCTTTGGAACTCAGAAAATGGTCTCCTGGTGTTCTTTATAGACTAATGTAGGGCCCTGGTAGGAGAGTGTGTATGGTCCCTGACGCAGCTCTCTGGGGTCTGCTTCTGTTCAGCACCGCCCTGTGCAGCTGAAGGAAAAGGCAGTTGTTCCGAATCACAACAGTGGCATTTACAGGGTGCGTTTTCAAGTTCTGGGCCACAGTTATGGGTATGTCTAACAAATCAGTTTTTGATGATTTCAAGGGACATTGTTTTCCTTTTCTGTAATTTAAGAAGTACCCTTCTTGCCCCTTATTCTTATACTTTATGGTTGACAATGTAAGCTTTAATCTAGTAATCTACAGTATTCCAATTACATTCCAAACCATAAAATTCTGACAGAGTAAAGTAGGATTTTATCATATTTACTCCTCAGAATTTGTCCCTCTCTGGAAGTGGGTCATAGATTATGGTTTTTTTTTTAATTTTTAAAGATTTTATTTATTTATTTGTAGTTATGGGGAAGGGAGAAAGAAAGGGAGAGAAACATCAATGTGTGGATACCTCTTGTGTGCCCCCCACTGGGGACCTGGCTTGCAATCCAGGTATGTTCCCTGACTGGGAATCGAACTGGCAACCCTTTATTTCACAGGTCCATGCTCAATCCACTGGGCTACACCAGCCAAGGCAGATAATTTTTTAAATATAAAAACAATGTTTTTAAAATAATGTCAGTTTTATAGGTATATTAGTATGAAAGTTTATATATTTGAATTTAGGATATGAAATAAGTTTCTGTATATTAATGTATCACATAATGTCTATTGAATTGCTCAATAGGCATAAAAGTAATTTAAAATTTCTTTGCTTCCATTTTGTATGATCTGAATTTCATATTTCTACTTCAAGTATTATTATTCATGTTATTTTTTATCATTTTTTCAATTCTATTTATACAGAAATGCATGGAGATCTATTGAAAGGTGATTCAAAAAGTGCCATCTGGTGTTACAAATATCAAATGCTTACCTTGGCATGTATGTATTTTTAATTTTGAAAGGTGATTCTCTCGTCTATTTGAAAGCTTTTTTTTCAAATAGTCACAGATTTAATTTAATCTCTAAGTAAGCTGTGTAAAATGAAAAGCAACAGTTCCAAGGAAGTGAAATGGTGGAGTTGTAATCAGAGTTAGTTTTCAACCTCAGATGGCACTCTTGCTTCCACTAATGCCACAGTCGCCCTTATCAGCAGATGCCAACTACGAAACATCACACCTTGCGTAGACAGGTGAGCAACTGCAAGTGCACAGAACCCATAGTGACTGCGCTGAAGACACAGTGCTGCAAAGTAGATAAGTCCAGTTTGGCTGGTTGCCGAATTTCCTCCTCCCATTGCTGTTTGAGATGTTATATGCGCAGGAGGATTCCATGAACAAACCTGTTTCCATTTCTGAGGCTGACTTGCTCCTTTGGGTCTAGTAGATAACTTCTGACTCTTCAAGATCTCGTTTTGAAGCTGGGTTCTTCAAGATCTTAAAATAAATGAGGAAAAACTGAGTCAAAGGTAGGGCTAAAGTTGGAAAAACTCATCTCCAAACCAATTGCCCACTGGAGCATTGTGTGGATGGTAGATCCCTTGGTGGCTGTGGTGGAAACAACAGCAAGTTGGTGAAAAGAATTCCTGTTTCCCTTTTCAGTGTCTAATATGCTATTGCACTGTCATTAAACCCTTAATAGTTTGTTCTCGTTACACAAAGGGCTCTCCTGGTGAAAGCAGAATGAATCCCCTGCAGTGCTAGTCCATTACCGAATAAAGCATTTCTTGACAGGTGGATTTTTGTCTACTGCCTGTTACTCACTGTGTTAAAAAACTGAAAAGGGGACAAAGTTTTATTGCTCAGGAATACAGATGCATTCTCTCGTCATTGTGGGGGTTTTTTTTTTGGTGGGGAAAAAATCCATTTTCTGATATGGTTCATTTTGTTCAAGCATTTCTGAAATGTTGTCTTTTTCCTGGTAATTAATATAACAACCAACAAGCTTTTTCTCATCAATTATAGTGAATCAAAATTTAATTTTGTTTCATCTTTAATTTGAGAGCCATGAATATATTAGGAGGCAAATGAGTAATTAAAATATTTTGACATGTAAACTATCTTTGTATGATGATGTTTAAAATGTGGTTTCAATTATTTAAAAAATATACTAGAATAGTTCCCCCTGAAATTCTTTATTGAGATATTTTTAAAAATTGAATCATTAAGATAACATATAAATAGTAGCAAAACATTATAGTCATCTGTTCTGACCAGATGTGATGGTCTGTGTATTGGCTTTATTTTGTTTCTTTCTTTTGCATAGCTAGAGGATGGCTGGTAGTGCAAAAATGGAAGGACTGCAGAGAACAATATTTTTTTAAAAAGCAAATTTTATTGATTCAGTAGCCAGGAAATGGTAGGCACCATGGTAGATACTGGATAACTTTCCTAATAAAACTGATGGTTTAATGCAAGACACACCCAAAGCAACAAGACAGAGATTTATAGAGTCCAGCCTTATAGTGAGAATGCAACAGAGCAAAGGTTGAATGAAGTAGCTGATGGCTTATATGGGATGGGGATAAGAAGTTTAGATAAAAAGTTTCCTGGACTTGGTGACTGAATCTTAAAAGATGATAAAGAAATAGAAAAAAGATGATAAAGAAATAGAAATAAAAGATCCTGTTTGGATCTGGAAAGAGGGCAATAACAGCTTTCCGATGGTCATTATTGCCCTCTTCCCAGGTTTTACTTAGTACATGTTTAGTCTATGATGTTAGTGAGTAATTCACTTGTTATCATGCAAAAATATGTGTTTTTATGAAAACTTGTGTTTGGCAATTCAGAGATTGCCAAATCTCAAAGTGTTACTTTGAATCTTTGATTTATCCAAATACTTTAATACTTCGATCTCTCCAAAAACCTCAAGAGATGTGGGAAATTTCTTAGATTTCAAAAGGTAGGAGTCACTACTTTCATTGTTTAGAAAACAGTTATTTGAGGTCAGAGTTGACGTGAGAAACTGCCAGTCTGCGCATTCAATGTCATGGGATTGCATATTCATTCAAAATGCCTCTCAAGAATATCAGAACTTCAATCACAAAGTAGTCACATAAAAGGGCACACATCCATGGTAATAACTAAGTTTTGTCCTTTTTGAAGGCTGAGTTTTCTAGGAATTCTGTGTAAACTTTATAATGGAGAAATTAGGAGGGAGAGCTGTACTGGGCAAGTGTTCCCAAGAGGCTCAATTTGAATGCAGTCATCTTTGCTTTGGGAGTTTTAGGGAAACTGGAATTAATTTTAGAGAACAGTATGGTAGCTTCAGAATCAAACAGGTCTAGATTGGAATCCTTAATCTGCCAGTTACTAGCTGTGTGACCATAGGCTATTTCTATCCCTTTTTTCTCACCAATTTTATCAGGAGAATTCCTTTTTCCATTCCCATCTTCTTTTAAAAGAAAAAGTATTTATTGTATTTATTTTTATTTAAAATTTGAATTGTCTCAAATATATAGAAACAACAAAATATTATGAAAAAGCCACATACTCATAACACACATTAAACTACTGTTAACAATTTGACATATTTTCCTTATTTTTAAACACTAAAGTGTTGTAGATACAGCTGAATTATCTCCCTACCATTCTCTTGATTCTTTTTCCAAAGGTAAGAAATATTCTGAACTTGAGGATTATTGTTCTTATATAGGTTTATTTTTTAAATCTTTACTACATATGTTTTAACAAAGTTCTATAAGTAATTTAAAATCTTTTACATGAATTGCATTGTATAGTACATATTCTTTTGCAATTTGCTTTTTTCAGTCAATATTATATATTTTGAGGTATATTAAGGTATTACACATAGATGTCGCCTCTTATTTCAGCATCTGTTAGTACCACAGGTAATTTACTCACTGCTCTATGGGAAAGTTGGTTTATTTCCTTTCTTTTTTTTTTTTTTTGCTATTGCAAACAATATTCATGAACATCTTTGCACTTGTCTCTTTGGTTCTTCATTTGCAAATATTTTTGACAGGTTATAAACTCAGGAAATCAGTAACTGAGCTTGCTATTTGGAAGACGTAAGGACCAGGGCTCCTTGTCTAGACTTGCACCAGAGAAAGTGTTTAGGTCCTACCCCTGAACAGAGCCGAACTTTGCAAGTGGCTGAAGGGAAGTGGTGCTGGTTTTCTGCTTCAAGATTGTATTGACACTGAAATTGGACAGACTTGATTTCCAGTTTGACTTAGGCCATTAACTTGTTTTTCAACTTAGTCTTTCTGTGTCTCAGTGCCTTAACCATGAAATAGGAAGATCGGAATACCTGCCCACAGGATGAATGTGTAATTAACATTGTGCATTGATGTGTATGGCTAGTTCAGTGTCTGACAAGAGCTACTCACTAAATGGAATGCTACGGTATTAACTAGAGGCATTAACAGCAAATATCAAAAGCAGAAGCTGCCTTTGTTTGATGGGGAAGTGCTATTTATGGCCTTTAATTCTTTTGAAATGAGAATGTTGTTGTTTACAGCCAAGATGTAATATAAAGCTAATAATTGTTTGTTGTAGGCTTCTGGTTTTAAAAAATGGTTTTTCTTAATAGTTCCTTTTTTTATTGTATTTTTTCCATTACCATTTATCCCCCATACCAAAAATAAAATCAGCTTGTCTTCTTTAAGATGATTATTTTTTACAGTAGATCCTGGTCCTTGAAATGTCTATCATTTTATGTTTTTACTGGAGGTTATTTTGACAGTTTGATATAAAATGTGAAATCTATATCATATTAATATGTAAAATACTAATTGCTCTTGGTATTTTTAACATTGGGTTCTTTATGTTATGGAATAAATTATGGTTATAAAATTATTCTCTTCATAAGCCTTATGACTCTTGGGAAAGATGGCTTTTCAAAATAATTTTATTGAGGAAAATTCAAATATATATAACAGTAGTGGGAGTAGTATAATAAACTCCATGTCCCCATACCCAGCTTCAACATGACAAAACTTGTTATCAAATCATGACAAATTTTGCTTCATCAAAGCACCTATTTTTTCTTTTTTATTAACTTTTTTATTGTTGTTCAATTACAGTTCTCCCCAATTTTCCCCCATTACTTTGCCTTGCCCTGCCCACACCTACTTCCCACATTCAATCCTCTCCTCACCCCATTGTCCTTGGGTCCTTTACACTTGTTCTTTGACTTGACCCTTCCCCTACTTTCCCCTGTTTCTCTGAAACCTCCCACCTCTGGTCACTGTCAGTTTGTTCTTTATTTCAACGTCTCTTTTGCTTGCTTATTTGTTTTGTTGATTAGGTTCCAGTTATAGACAGATCATAGGGTATTTGTCTTTCACTGCCTGGCTTATTTCACTTATCATAATGCTCTCCAATTCCATCCATGCTGTCATGAAAGGTAGGAGCTCCTTCTTTCTTTCTGCTGCATAGTATTCCATTGTGTAAATGTACCACAGTTTTTGATCCACTTGTTTATTGATGGGTACTTAGGCTGTTTCTAGCACTTGGCTATTGTAAATTGTGCTGCTATAAACATTGGTATGCATAGGTTCTTTTGAATTGGTGATTCAGAATTCTTAGGGTGTAATCCCAGCAGTGGGGTCACTGGATCGAAAGGCACTTCTATCTTCAGCTTTTGATGGAATTCCATACTGTTTTCCACCATGGCTGCACCAGTCTGCATTCCCACCAACGGTGTACTAGGGTTCCCTTTTCTCCACAGCCTCACCAACACTTCTTGCTTGTTGATTTGTTTATGATGGTCATTCTGATTGGTGTGAAGTGGAATCTCATTGTGGTTTTAATTTATGTCTCTCTGATAGCTGCTGATATTGAGCATACTTTCAAATGTCTATGGGCCCTCTGTATGTCCTTGGAGAAATGTCTGTTCAGGTCTTTTGCCCATTTTTTAATTGGATTATTTGTTTTCCTAGTGTAGAATGGTGTGAGTTCTTTATATACCAAACCCTTGTCCGAGGTATCATTGGCAAATATATTTTCCCATATGGTTGGCTCCCTTTTCATTTTGCTGATGTTTTCTTTAGCCATACAGAAGCTTTTTAATTTGATGAAGTCTCATTTGTTTATTCTTTCCTTTATGTCCCTTGCTTTAGGGGACATATAGATGCAAATATTGCTGCGTGGAATACCTAAAATTTTCCTGCCTATTTTCTTTCTCCTCTAGGACTTTTATGGTGTCACAACATATATATATATATATATATATATATATATATATATATATATATATATATATATATCTTTTATCCATTTTGAGTTTATTTTTGTGTATGGTGTTACTTGGTGCTTGAGTTTTATTTATTTTTTTTGCATGAAGCTGTCCAGATGTCCTAACACCATTTGTTGAAGAGTCTATTTTTACTCCATTTTATGCTTCTGCATCTTCTTTACTCCTTTGTTGAATATTAATTGACCATAGAGACATGGGTTTATTTCTGTGTATGCCCCTATTTTCTATTCCTTCACTTGCCACTATGTTTTTAAAAACAAATGCTAGATAAATATCACTTCATCTAAAAAATATCTGAAGAATAAGGGCTTATTACAATGAAATTTAAACAAACTAATACTTTCCTAATACCTTTATATATTAAGTTAGGTTGCATTTCCATGATGATCTCATAATTCTGTTTTTTTAAACCACGGTTTGTTTGAATTGACACATTCCAATTGTTTTTTAAGTCTATAGTTTTCCCCTACCTCTTGATATTTTTTCCATTGAAAATGATTTGTCAAAGAAATTTATGTCCTGCACTGTTTCCCACATTCTATACATTGCTGAATACATCTCAATGGTGTTACCTTACATGTTTCTCTGTCCATGATATTTCCTGTGAACTGATAGTTTGACAAGCATGCTTGAGCAGTTTTGATTTTTTTTTTTTTTGGCATGAATACTTCATAGGTATTCTGGTTGCCTCTCATTTTAGGTACTAGCTACCGTTATCATATCTTAGAGTGGGGTTAGCAACCTTTTTTGTTTATTTAAAAGACCAAATAGTAATTTTTTTTAGATTTTGAGTACCATAAAGTCTCTCACATCGACTCAACTCTGCTGTTACAGCACAAAAGCAGCTATAGGCATTATGTAAATACATAGACATAGCTGTGTACCAATACAACTTTATAAACAAACACTAAAATTTGAATTTCATATAATTTTTACTTGTTGTGAAATACTGTACTTTTGGTTTGAAAAACCACTGAAGAATATAACAATCATTTCCAGCTCACAACTGGACATGGCCCCTGGTGGGAGTTTGCTGGTCCCTGGACATTTTCATTGCTTCATTAGGGAATTGCAGAATGGGACATTACAATTCTTTCTTTCCTTTTTTAATTTACTAGAGGAACTAATTTTATAAATAGGAACTCCCCCCATCAACTCTTTGCTTACCCTGAATTATAATTCACATGGTAAAGTCAATGCTTGAGTAAAGATAAATGCTTGACAGAGACAATTTCTGGAGAGTTGAGGTAACAGTAATAATAGGAGCTGTGTTGTGGCGATCTTTTTGCTGTCAGGCCTTAGATTTTAATTGGGTCATTGAGTTTGTTAACTCTCAGAAAATATCTGGCTCATTTATCATGGAGGCCAATTAAACTGTCATTAAGAAATAGAATATATAAAATATATTGTCTAACTATTTTTGTGTTAAAGTTTTTGCTCTCAGAAATAAAAAAAAAAAAAATCCTGGGCATTGTGTTAGGTTTCTACTGTTGCCTTAAGAACTTACCACATGGTTCATGGCTTAAAGCAACATGAATTTATGATCTTACAGTTCTGTACTTCAGAAGTCTGACACAGATTTCTCCAGACTAAAATTAAGGTGTCAGTAGGGCTGTGTTCCTTTCTGTAGTTTCTAGGGAAAATCCATTTACTTGTCTATTCCACCTTATGGAAAATTCTGATATTCCTTGGCCCCTGGCCCCTTTCTCTTTCTTTAACGGCAGCCCAATTGCAAGTCATTGACCAGCGCTTGCATCATCACATTGCTTTCTCTGAGCTTCTCTTCTCCCTTCCTCTTCCACATTATAGACCCTTATCATTACATTGGACCTGCTGGCATAATCCACAACAGGCTCTTTAAGGTCAGATAATTAGCAACCTTAATTCCATCTGGAACCTTAATTCCCTTTGCCCTATAAAGTAACGTATTCCCAGGTTCTAGAGATTAGGATGTGGACCACTTAGGGAAGCCATTCTTTTGTTTTTCATAGGCATAAAGTTATCAGTTTCATTTGTTAAAATGTTACTAAACAAAGTTTCAAAATGGTGGTGAAAGATGCTCTGTCTAAGGTGCCTTTAAATCCGTGATAAATACTCATCTATTTGGGAACTGCCTTTTGACTCAGCAGTTCCACTGCTGGAATTATACCCTAAGAATCCTGAAACACCAATTCAAAAAAACCTATGCACCCCAATATTCATAGCAGCACAATTTATAATAATAGCCAAATGCTGGAAGCAACCTAAGTGCCAATCAGTAAATGAATGGATCAAAAAACTATGTTAGCCCTGGCTAGTGTGACCCATTGGATTGAGTGCCAGCCTGTGAACTAAAGGGTCACCAATTCAATTCCCAGTCAGGGCATATGCCTGGGTTGCAGGCCAGGTCCCTGGTAGGGAGCATGTGAGAAGCAACCACACATTGATGTTTCTCTCCCTCTCTTTGTCCCTCCTTTCCCCTCTGTCTAAAAGTAAATAAATGAACAAATCTTAAGGAAAAACTATCTTACATCCACACAATGGAATAGTGCACAGCAGAAAGAAAGAAGGAGCTCCTACCCTTCCTGATAGCATGGACAGAACTGGAGAGCATTATGCTAAGTGAAATAAGCCAGGCTGTGAAAGACAAATGCCATATGAACTCACTTGTAAGTGGACACTAATCAACAAAACAAACAAGCAAGAAAAATATAACCAGAGACATGGAAATAAAGAACAAACTGACAGTAATCAGAGGGGAGAAGGGAAGGGATAGCAGTGGAAAAAGGGAAGGGTCATCAAGGAACATGTATAAAGGACCCATGGACAAAGCCAAAGGGGGTAGAATTAAGGTGGGAGGTAGGGTTGGGTGGGGTGGGGAAAAGTGCAGGTGAGAAAATGGAGACAACTTTACTCAAACAACAAATAAATAAATAAATAAATATGTAAAAAGAAGGAAAGAAAGAAAGAAAGAAAAAAATACTCATCTATTTGGGAAGGGTTTCTGCTTACAAACAAAGGAACAGAATAGATGAGGATACATTGCATTCTTTGCCTCACTCCCACAGCTTTATTGAGCTATAATTGACAAAATTGTATATATTTAAGGTATACAACTTACATTAAATATATACAATTATATACATAATTTTTTGAAATGTTATGCATGTGAAATGATTACCACAATCAAGCTAATTGACATATCCTTCACCTCACATAGTTAATATTTTTGTAGATTTCAAGTATATATTAATAACACACTATTGTTAACTGTAGTCATCAAGCAGCACATTAGGTCATTAGGTGTCCAGAACTTGTTTATCCTGCATAACTGAAACTTACACTTTTGTTTTCTGAGTGTTGAATTCATAATGATGTCTATAGAGTGAAAATGACCTTTTCTACCACTAGATTTGGGGATGTAAATATTTTATTTTGACATACATTTTAATGAGCACCCACTCTGTACAAGATAAAGCTTTATGCTACAGGAGAAACAAATGTGAAAAAGACTTTTGGAAGATTTACTTGTGGTGGGAGGATATAGTATGACATGATATATTATAAGCATGATAGGTATATGTAGTTAGCAATTATAAGTAAATAGTGTATTCACAAGTATATTAAAATGGTCTTAATTAAGTTATTGGTCTCACTCCCACAGCTATACCATGCTTACTATTATTGAACTTGGTAAGACTGGCCAAATGAATGAGAAAATCAACTGATTGGTCCTATGAATAAACAAATGTTGGAATTTTCAGGTTTTGATCCACTGAATTAAAGTTGTACCAGTAAAATAACTTTCTGGTTATTTAGAAAAAATATTTTCCATATAGATCTTGTGAAGATTAATTTTTGCTAATTTGTAAATATTTTATTAATTTTATTTTTCTTAACAAATGAAAATAACCTTTTACTTGAAATTTTGAATTACAACTCTTTTTAAATAGGGCTATTATAGTTTTTTCCGGACATCTAATTTTTCATATAAGTGTGTGTCTCCTTTACTCAATCATCATTATAATAGTAGACAGTTATTATAGATTAATGTTAATAGGAAAGAAAGGAGGATGAATAGTTAGCACCAAGTTAGGACATAGCAATAGATAAGAGTCTTCAAAATGCTAAGGTCAAATGAGGTGAGAAATCATGTCTTTTTAAAAACATGCCTATTTACAGTGAAAGACAAATACCATATGATCTCACCTTTAACTGGAGCCTAATCAACAAAACAAACAAGCAAGCAAAATATAACCAGAGACAGTGAAATTAAGAACAAACTGACAGTAACCAGAGGGGAGGTGAAAGGGGATAATGGGGGGAAAAGGAGAGTGAAGGGGTTGCTGGAACAACTATAAAGGACACATGGGTGAAAACAAGGGAGGGTGGAAACAGGGGAGGGAGGTGGGGATGTCTGGGGTCGGGGGGAGAAGTGGGGGCAAAAGGCAGAAAACTGTACTTGAACAACAATAAAATTCAAAAATAATAAAAGAAAAAAATGCCAATTTATTTTTATTGACATATATTTGGCATACCACATTGTATAAATTTAAGGTGTACAACATGTTAATCTGATACATTTCTATATTGTAATATAATCACTATAAAACAGAACAAATTCTGACCAAATTACTGGAAATACAACTGAAGAAGCTGTTATGTTAAAGAAAGTATTTTATGTTTAAAGTACTATTTGATAGTAATTTTTAGAGTCCCATACTGTGATTGCCTGAGCCACAGCAAATTGGGCAGTGAATAATGAAATTGTAAAACTTCAGGGAAGCAGCAAGTCAATTGCTTTCCCTAGACCAGCTGTCACATGATAGAAGACATTCTACAGTGAAATTGGGAACTTTTTCATGGTGCATGAAACCTCTAAATTAGGAGAGTAGAGAGCTTGGGAGTGAGAGGTACCCTGGCGCAGAGATGCTATCTTCCTATTTTCTTATCCCATATCGGGGGAAGAGAGAGAGAGAGAGAGAGAGAGAGAGAGAGAGAGAGAGAAGGAGAAGGAGAAGGAGAAGGAGAAGGAGAAGGAGAAGGAGAAGGAGAAGGAGAAGGAGAAGGAGAAGGAGAAGGAGAAGGAGAAGGAGAAGGAGAAGGAGAAGGAGAAGGAGAAGGAGAAGGAGAAGGAGAAGGAGAAGGAGAAGGAGAAGGAGGGAAGGGGAGTGGGAGAAAGGGAGCTATGGATGAACAGAAAGAGATAAAAGTATTCTGACTATAGCATTCATAGCAGGTATTCTTGGGCTATGTATCAAAAACAATCATATATGTAAGGAATGTTTAGAACTTGAAATTTCAGCGTGTGTTTAAAATTAGGGAAAAATAAACTGATATATTTGAAGATATACAACTAATGGAGACTGTATGTAAGCAGTAGGCTATGAAAGCCCAGAAATTCTGCAGTTGGTTACTAGTGGCTACAAAGAAGTACCAGTGAAACATGGAACAGAGACCAGAGAAAGCTGAAAAGCACGTCCATAACAAGGTTAAGACAAAAGGTTCAGACCCTGACTCAAGATAGACACGCTTCCCTTCATCATTTCTGACTAAGGGTTTTACTATGTCTTCGGCTATGTATGCGTGATTAAGTTTAAGGTAATTGGGAAGTTAACCATATTCATTTTATTCTCTTTTTGTTGTCTTTGTAAAGTCTGTCATAAAAGAAGCCCTTCAGGAATTACTGAGGGGAGTAGCATGACTGGACCTGATAGATGTTCATTGTCCCAACCCATTGCCCAGTGAGAGTGCCAGTTTCAGAATAAGGTTAATTCCCATTTGTTTTGGTATCAGAGAGTTGTCCCTTTATGTAAAGATCCATTTTAAACACAAAGATAAATTTAAGATTGCTTTCCCTTGTTCCGATTATCAGCAGCCATTTTGTGGGAAATGTTTTTAAGCATAGAAAACTAGTAGATACCATGGCACTACATGAAATTAGTTTTCATTTAAAAGATGAACATTACTGACCCAAATGGCCAGAGCCTAGGACAAATCGGGAACAATTTGGGTTGCAGCTACAAGAAGAGCTCTTTGCTTCAAAGCAGTATGAAATTATTTGATGTAAGTGTAGAATGCAGTGGTACTGGTCACTGAAACCAGAGCCTAATCCATGTTATGAAGACCACATACTCCAGATAAATAGACTATGAAGATGAATGCAGGAGGAACAAGTGATAAATAATGGCTAAGTCTTACTTTTGTCTCATTGCCCATTCCGTGCAGTTGGGGCAGGTAAACTTCTTTTTGAGACCATACACTATCTTGTCTGACTGGTGCCTTCGGGTCCGCTGATGGAGTCAGGTGACCACGTTGGTCTGATAACATCATGGTCCTGCATCGATCTGAGTTGTGAGGTAGCTCACAGGATATTGTATTACCACAGAGTTTGTGAATCGTACGCACTGTAAAAGCTTTTGAAGGCCAGGTATTATTTCTTCTTCCTGGGGAAAATGTCTGATTGTCCAACATCACCTTAGATGTACCTGGAATAAAGCCTAGCCCTTTGGTTTAGGATGTTGTTTAGGACAGGGAATGTATTTTCTTTATCAGTGTCTCCCAAATCTTGCTCAGTTGTCTGGCCTGCTGTGCAGACTTGGTACTAGTGTGTGGAGTAAGTGAAGGAATATGGTGAAAATGCTCTAGACTTAGGTGTTTCATGTCCTGGACAGAGAAACAATGAAGAAAGGAAGAAAACTAAACACTATTTTGATATTTTAAAATACCAGGCCCTTTCAATGATCTCTTCCATAATCTTCTCAATATCATTCTGAAGTAGGTTTTATTTTGATGCCCAAAGCCCAGACAAAGAAACTAAATTTCAGAGAAGTCAAGTAAGTATTAACTAGGATAGTTGGGAAATGGCAGAGATAACATTCAAATGCATCTTTAAGTTTTTTCAATACACGGTTGACTTGTGAGTTAGGGATAAGATGATTAAAGAAGCATAAACTGTTTTTACAAGTCTTTTCCCTCACAAATCTAATTTGTTTATGTAGGTGGCTTAAGGGCTGCTGTGGATGATGACTCTTCTCAGAGGAGAACTAAATACTGAAATCAATGAGACTGTATTGTCAGCAGTCTTGCAAACAAGCTTAGTTAAAGAAATAAACCATTGAATGAAGAAAGAAAATCATGGTATTTTTTTGCTACTTCTCTTAATATTTTTCATTGAAAATAGGGAAGCACAATTGGATTTACATGATCATAAGGCTTTATTTCCTTTATTATTTTTAGCATGTTGAATTATTTACTTATTCTTTCAAGTTGTAAATAAACTCTGGTTATTTTACGTGATGTCAATCAAAACCAGATCTAGGACAATTCAAATCTGAGCAAAACTTGAGTATAGAACCCTTGCTAAATAGGTTCTCTGCGTGTTTTCTAATAGTGTGATTTACTATTAGAAAAACATGACAAATAAAAGCTAACTAAGAACCTTTACTGGAGTTTAGTTCGAAAGAAGTAATTACCTTGGTTCATGGTGAGGTCAGAATAGAGTTGGGCCAATATGCTGTATCTTTAATGTCTTCAATTGTATCAAATGGGAATCGGTGTCCATAACAACACCTTCAGTGAAGATGTTGTACTCAGATATAAGAGAAAGTGGATTTGTGTTCCATGCTTCCTACTGATTAAGGCAAGGGACTGAATAAAGATCAGGAAGAGATATGTTCAATGGCTGAAAATTGAGTTGATGACGAACTAGAAAAATCACTTAATCAAAACATCTCCTTTTATAAGTATTATTCCCATTTAATCTGACTCTGTGTGTGTGCATAAGAAGTATATACCTATGTTTTCACAGCCAGGTATATTTCAGATCTAATTAGGATATGCTGACATTTGCTGCAAGTCTAAATAATGACCATACAATTGAAGAGTTTTCATTCATTTTTCTCAGGTCTCTGGGACACTATTGGGGGGCATGACAGTGGTAGTAAGGATATATGAGGAGCAACATGTGCTACCTTCTTCATTTGTTATCATGACAAAAGGGAGAAAATGAACATTTGTTATATGCTCAGCATTTTGTTAGGCTTTTTAATATTTATAATGATTTTATATTTTATACATGTTATCTCATTCAATCCATACAGCAACCCAATTAGGTAAGCGTTGTTTCCTTTGTACCAAGTTCCAGCCCTCCCAGAGGTCATGTTCTGGTCAGGGCTGACAGAAGATACATAGAGTAGCCAATAAATATAGAATAAATTGTGTAGTGATTATAGGTACTCTGAGGAAAAATAAAGCGAGGAGGGAAGTAGAAAATGAGGAGGGCACTATTTTAGCTAGAGGGACTTGTACTGGTGCTAGAGGACAGATGTCAGAATGAAGCAGGGGAGCAAGCAATGGAGATACCTTGGGGAAGAATGTTCCAGGCAGAGAGACCAGCAAGTACAGGTGTCCTGAGGCAGAGGAGCATTTAAGGATCAAGGAGATGAAAGACACTGGAGCTGAGTGAGCCGGGAGGAGCGGGGAAGGAGATAAAGATTTGAACCCAAACCTATGTCTGCAATGTTCCTTTTATACTACAATGAATTGGGGAGATGTGTACCAATTAGAGAATGACAAAGGAAGTAAGAAACAACTCCAGGCTTTGCAGGATAAACTGTAAGTATCATAGAAAAGCAAGAACAGGGCAGCAGGATGTTTTGTTTGGGGCAGGATGACATGGGTTCTTGGGCCTAGGCTCTAGGATATAGGCAAATGTGGATTTGCAAATTAAAATGACAAAGAGCAGATTTAAACTGCAAAGAGCAGTGACACAGGAATGTTAGTAAATAGTTACTAACATATTGAACTCTTTGTGCTAGAAACTGTTCTGTGAGGCTTACGTTTCTTGAGTCATTTGTTCCTTATAACTTCAACCATTTTACAGGTGAAGAAACTAAGGCATAGCAGTACTAAGGAACTTGATCAACGTCATGGAGTTTGACTTTGAAATCAGGCTGCCTGTCTCTATGTTCCGTACTCATAAGAAATGGATGCAATGGAAAAATATGTAATTTTTCTTTCTTTTTTTTGTGTTCATCCATCATTTTCCTGAAGGATGGAGCAAAGATTGACAGATGAGCTATCAGAAAAGAAATTACTCATTCTTCTAAAGAATATAAAAGGAAGTTTAGGGAGAATAACTTGGGGACGGTGGTGAAGATGTACATTTGGTCAAAGTATTTTCTCACCCCAACTTTCCTCTGGCTTTTGATCAGGATGAAATTTGATTAACAGATGATGTACAGTACCATGCACAGAGTAGGTCCTCTATATCCTTAATATGTTTCAAAATGCTCTTTATATTAAACTAAGCCATGAAGCCAGTTATTGAAACCTGGGGCAATTTGATGATTATAATATATTCAAAATGTGCTCAAGGGTTAAAATCAGTTATGAGACAATATAAATTTGTTTTTGTTATTGCTATATTTTTAAAAATTTGTGTTTTGTTTTTCACCAAACATGACTTTTAGGCTTGTTTTACTTGCAAATTTGTCCGCTAAAACATGCCAGAGCATCAGAACAAGTAGTTAGATTAAATTTGTTAAGCTCTGCAGAGTTACATCAATGAAAAGTAATCTGAAGGAACTCAACGATGAAATGGCAAAACTGTTCATCAAATCAAAATGTGTAACTGATTTTAAACAGCAGCTGCATGGGAGAAGGGTTCCAAAACCTGCTGGTCATCTGAATCACCTGGGGACTGACCATGCAATCCCTGTGGACTTTGTATCCCTGTGGCAAGCCTGGGACCCCTAGACAGCTGCCCCTTGAGCAGTACTTGGGTTTGAACTGCCCAAGTCAGTAGAACTGCTAGGGTCAACTGAAAAAAAAAAAAAAAGTCCACAAATAAGTGGACCTGCACAATTCAAAACTAAAATTTTCAAGGGTCAACTATAATTTGAAAAGATTCCCCAGGTGATTTAGATGATAACCCACATTTGAATGCTATTATTTTAATAAATATTATCTGTGATGGTGATTCTGAACGTTAGCTTGTATCAGAATCACCTGAAAGCCTTGTTAAACCACCTTCCTGTGGGCGTTTCTAATTGAATAGACCTGGGGAGTGGTCTGAGAATTTGCATTTCGACCAAGTTCCGCAGATATGGGCTGGCTGCTGCTGCTCTGGGCATTGCACTTTGAGAACTCCTGACTAACGAGAACTTCAGAGGAAGATATGGGAGGCTACGGGACAGGTAAGCAACATCACTGTTATTAACAGTAACTGAAAGCCTTCATGGCACAGTATAGAATCACTGACCACTTAAGAAAAAGATTTATAGTGAGGAAGGCAATGTCGTTGCTGTAAGGTACAGTAGTCTTCCTATCCGTAGTTTTGTTTTCTGCAGTTTCAGTTACCTGCGATCAACTGTGATCTGAAAAAATTAAGTGAAAAATTCCAAAAATAAACAACTCCTAGGTTTTAACTTGCTTGCCATTCTGAATAGCATGATGAAATCGTGCCGTCCTGCTCCCACCCACCCAGCATGCGAATCATCGCTTTGTCCAGCGTCTCCCTGCCACACACACTGCCCACCCATTAGTCACTTTGGTAGCCAGTTATCAGACTAACTGTTGTGGTACCTCAGTGCTTGTGTTGAAGTATATATAATCCTTATTTTACTTGACAATGGCCCTGAAGTGCAAGAGTGGTGGTGCTGGCTGTTCGAATATGCCAAAGAGTCTGTAAAGTGCTTCCATGGAGTGAAAAGATGAAAGTACTCAACTTAAGGAAAGGAAAAAAATGTATGCTGAGGTTGTTAAGAACTAAGGTAAGAACAAATCCATTCAGGAAATAAGATATTTTGAGAGAGGCTATATTTACATAACTTTTATTATAGTATATTTTAGTCTATATATTCTATATATTTAACATATTCCATAGTATGTATTATATTCTAGTCTAGTATATTTTATTAGCTATTATTAATCTCTTACTGTGCCTACTTTATAAACTAAACTTTATGACAGGTGTCTATGACTAGGGAAAAACAGTGTATAAAGGGTTGGGTACCATTCTGGTTTCGGGTGTCCACTGGGGTCTTGGAACACCTCTCCCATGGATAAGGGTAATGCCTTCCAATGAATTCAATTGTTTGTGGTTTTGCGAGTTCCAGAATAATGGCCAACCAGGGCAATATAATTTATTAGGCAAAACCCTTAATTGGATTCTAGGCTAAGAACTTCTAAAATAATCTAGTTTCATGGGATTGGAAAGAAAGAAGGTGGGAAAATAGTCTTTTACCCAAGGATGAGATCTGATTTAATGAGAGATATAAAATAAAGAAAAGCAGATATTTCTGAAGACAGAGAAAGAGAAATACAGGCACACCTTGGAGATATTGTGGACTCAGTTCCAGACCACTGCAATAAAGCAAGTAGTAATCTTTTTGCTGGTGGAGGATCTTGCCTTTAATTTGTTTTAAAAAAAATCTGTGAAGTGCAATAAAATGAGATATGCCTGTAGTGAATTTCCTCTGGGATTAGGTCTGGAAATTTCCTTAACACTGGCGAATGCCTTACACCTGGGAATACAGTGGTAAATCATTCAGGGTACTCAGATCCTAAATTGTTCCAGGGAAGAAAATGCCAATGTATTAGAAATAAATTTAGGAAGGTCTTCACAACACAACCCGTGGTACGGGCAGGGCCAGCTGCGTACTTTCTGGAGCCCAGTGCAAAATGAAAGTGTGTGACCTGTGTTCACAAATTGAGAATTTTGAGATGGAAATGAGAGTTTTAAACAAAGCATGGGGACCCCATGTGACTAAGAGCTCCTCACACCCATGAAGCCAGCTCTGGGTATAATCAAAAGGGCCTCAAAAGATTAGGAGTTAAAAGCTAGATTTGAATTCCATCCCTGACATTCTATTATCACAAGTGACATACTTTTTCTCCTCAGTTGTTTGATATATACAATTTGGTAAATAATTCTTACT
The DNA here is from genome assembly GCA_004027475.1 of Anoura caudifer. Lineage (NCBI taxonomy): Eukaryota > Metazoa > Chordata > Mammalia > Chiroptera > Phyllostomidae > Anoura > Anoura caudifer. Next base: position 90,193 of record PVKU01003894.1, on the reverse strand, counting down.
TTCAAAATATATTGAGAAAAGCAGTTAGGTAATATGTGAAAATCCCTGTGGTAGTCCATGGTATTAGGAAGAAAATGTTTAAAACACTAAAAAAAAAAGTTGGCAGTGCTGGAGAGATATTGACTTCTCCAGTATAACATGTCTCATATTCTTATAAAGCTGATTCATTAAACCAATGTTTGTTGATTGTTTATTAGCCGCTAGGTGGTATCTTACGTGCTGGGCTCACCACTATCCTTATGCAGATCAGAGCCTAGAGAAGACACAGCCAATAAATAAGTAGATGAAAACATAATTGTGAAATACAAAGTGCAATGGGAAAAAACTGCCACAAGAGGTGTGCAAAGGCCTCTCTGAAGAAAGGGCATTTAAACTGCTACAAGCTAAAGGAGGAGGAAAATCCAGTTATAGGAAGAACATTCCACATGGAGAGAATAGCATATGCACAGCCTCTTAAACAGCAAAAACTTTGATGTGTTTGAGGACTCGTAGGCTGCAGCCAGAGAATGAGCTAGAAAGTGCTGGGCAATGAAATTGGGGAGGATCAGAGTGCCAGGTATGTAGCCCTTTGTGGGTCAAAGCAAGAGGCTGGATTTTGTTCTCAGCATGGTGAAAAACCATTGAGTTTTAAACAAGCAAGTAATGTGAGCTGATGGATATTGCTAAATTCTCTCCAAATGCTTTGTAGACAATAGTTGGAAGAGGGGTAAGAGGAAGTGAGAGGCTATTGTGGAAAAAATGGTGAGGAAGCGACGATGACCGGGAGCAGCTTGGTGGCAATGGAGATGGGAAGAAATTGACTGATTTTTCTATGTATTTTAGTAGTAGAGGCAATTGGGTTTGCAGTAGGGATTCATGTGAGCGTAAAGAGAGAAAAATGAATAAAAAATGGATCCCATGTTTATGGATTGGGCAGCTGAATGGATGGTAATATTCACAGAAATCAGGAAGACAAGAAAAATGGCCTTTGGACAAAAATCACAAGCCCAGTTTTGACAACACTGAGTTTTAAATTGTGATATGAAGTTGGTTAGTGATGTATATGTGACTGGAGTCTAGAAGAGAGGTCAGAGTTACAGATAATCTGGGCTTTATCTGTTTATAGATGGTATTAAAGTCCTGGGAACGAATGATGTTAACTTGGATGATAGTGCATAGAGAGATGATAAGAGGGACCAGGTAAGAATCCTGTAGATCTATTTGGTAGAGGGACCATCTAAGGAAACTTAGAGCAACCAGAGAGGTAAACAGGCAATGATGTCACAGTGGCTGAGAGACAAGGTCTTTTGGGGAAGAAGTGCCCAAGGAGGTTGAATGCTTATGAGATGGTTAAGAATTGAAGATACTAGAGAGCCTGGTGTATTTGGCATTTTAAATGTATGAATTTGCCAAGAGCATTTGGTTATAGTAGTGGGGACAGAAGCCACATGATGTAGGCTGAGGCATGAGGTGAGGTGATTTTGAGAAGTTCAGTGTACAAGAGAGCAGAAAAAGTGGGATGGACACCAGGGAGTGCATGAGCAATCATAGCACTTTTTTTCTTTTAAGATGAACACCACCAGGACATGTTTGTGTGTTGATAGGAATGATGCTATATGCAAATATACCTCAAAAATTAGAGTGGGCTTGGTTCCAGACCACAGCAATAAAGTGAGTCATAATCTTCTTGCTGGTACAGGGTGGTGCCTTCAATTTGTAAAAAATACATCTATAAACTATGGTAAAGTGAAGTGCAATAAAATGAGCTATGCCTTAGAGGAAAAGAATGATGATGGAAAAGAAGGGACACCTGTAAAGTACAAAGTCATAAAGAAGGCTGGAAGGGATGGGTCTTCTATAAAATAAAATTCTGTAAAAAAGCACAGTGATTTTCTGAGAATAAGAAGACACCAGGATAAACCTGTCATTATCCTGCCTTATGATATTGCTTATATTTGAACTATTTATCTTGGATTATATACATATTCTCTATTTCTCTCTGTGGCTTGCCAGCTCCCACAGGAAGCAAACCTGTCTAGCTTACCTGATACCTAGTGTAGTGCCATGGTACAAATGCCATCCAAATGAGTTTCCTGAAATGTTGTAGTGGGGGAAAAATGGAAATTTAAACCTAGATTTCTTAATTGGTATATGGTTTGCCATAGGTACAAAATGCCACAGTTCCTGAACAGTAGTATATTAATACAAATGCCAATCACAACTTAAGGTTGATGAATTTGATATAAAATAATAAAATGAGTTTTTTTTAATTGAAGACTAACTGTCCTGAAGTATCTATAAGGAACCTCATGACATTGTAAAGTTGATGGTAATGTACAGGGAAGGCATCCTTAAGAATCCCCATGATTTGAGTCCTGGGTGGAAATCAAAAGGCAGACCCTGGAAACTTGGAAAACTTTTGAGCTGCACAGGCTATGGTTGGAAGCACTCAAGGTCTGGAAGCTCAGCCAGTCTAATTCCATTCAGCCCCTTATGTCAACTTGTCCCAGACAAGGTAAAAATCTTATTGGGTTTGGAAGAAAGGCAGATGAAGGAAGTAGGTTAGTTACATGTAGGCTTGGTTGACATGTTAATAACTTTAACCTCATTAAGAACATAGTGCTTCTCTGGGTTATGAAATTGGGGGCTGAAGCTAAGATTTAGGAAGAAATAACCTGTCAGAAGTGGTAGAGAAATATTAAATGGATTAGGCAAATCTGTCACTGTAATGTTAATATCCTCAATCATCCTTTTGGATTTCCTCAAACTATGTACACTTCTTACATTTCACAGCCAAAGCATATAATGTACAAATTTTGTTTTTGTATCTAGAAGAGCAGACAGATACTGTTTTCTATCCACAGAGGTTCAATCATGAGCAAACAAACTTCTTCCTTGGTGCCAGGCTTTATTTGGTTCTGGAAGACTGTTTTGTAGATAATGGTGACACTAAATTGTTTTGAGAAAACAAAGGAATAGTTGCTCCAAAAATGCTATTTTTTTAATTGTTTAGATGGAGTGTTTGCTTTTGTATTCTGGTCACATTTGCAAATAGTCTTAAAAAAGATGAACCTTGAATACAAAAATGGTCATTTTGATTGGTTGTTAAAGGGTAGTTCATAAAAAATAAAAATAATAATTTGTATTTAAGGATTTCTTTCCAGCCACCTTCATGGGATTTTTTTCTGTTTATTACTTTCTTATAATATGTTCTGTTTAAAGTCATCTGTCAAACAGTGAAAAACTGCTGCAAACACGAGAAGTGCATTTAACGTTGATGAAAGCAATTTGCTCACAGCAGGGAAAGGATTTTACTTTGGGTTTTGCTTTGGTGAGCAAGTGATGGTAGACTGAAATAAGAGTTTTGTTCATTTCCCAGAACTTTCAATAATCAGCTATGTGGGGGATTGTCATAGGATACATTTGTTTAGTGTACTGGGCTGCGATTCAGCTGGAGCAGATTTTGCCTTGCAGGTACTGCATCTTGATGTGGTAACGTGAGTGTCAGGGACACTTCAAAGGTCACCTGTCTTACTGAGGGTGTATGGGGACCTGATAAAGGTTTAAAAACTTCTTAAATCACCCCTGAACAGAAAGGTATCTGAGTTACTATAATGTATAGTTCTTTGAAGTTTCAGAGATACTGGAAAAGTCAAGTAATGTGTGTTTTAATTATCAGCGGAATAATTTTCAAAAGCTATCTGTTTCTAAGAAACTAAACATAGCAGTACGACACGGACTCAGCCAGATGTCTCTCATTCGCAGTCCCTTTTCATTTCAGTGACCACAGAAATGTTTTTAGCTCGTTGGGAAGTCTTTCGGGGTATACTGCTGTAGCAAAATGCACCGTATTATGTTATTTGTGAAGTATAAGGGGGCAGCCATTTTCAAACTGTATTTGGTATAATCCCAGGTTTTCAGCCAATGTGTATTGGGATTCTCTGGGAAACTAGACATGTGGGCAAGGGGTCATTAGCATTTATTTGCCTCTAGGTCTAGTAGTGAATAGATTGAGGGGGTCTCATAAGGAAAAAGGTAGCATTGCTTGCTGTGAGTGTCTATTTAAAACTGTAGAGATAACACGTCACATTTTCCTTTGGCATCAAAGATGCTAATTCCTTTTTCATGTTTCCCTTTCATTATGATGCCAGAATAGTCATGGCTCCTTCATAAATTGGTAGTTGTATTATCATTTCTGTGATATTTGCCACACTATTCCCTTCAGAGTATGTGCTTTACCTGTTTGCTCTAAACATCCTCCTAAAAGGAGGGGTTTATACAAGACAAATGTGTTATGATTAATTAGGTGGCTCTTGAGGGAGGAAGTGGTCAATAGAAGGTCCATGCAGCATTCCTGTCCTCGGTGTTTTTCTTCACTCACCCATCTAATTCTCTCCCATTCCTGCTCCCTCCCTGCCAGACTTTCTACCCACACCACCCACCTCGTGGTGTCTCAGATCCCTACTGTTCTCTCCTCCTTATGGATAGCAATGTGAGACAAAGAAAATAGCTGACACTTATGAAGTTTTTAAATGTGGAAACAATAAAACTGTTATGTAAAATGAGATGTAGCAGAAAACTTTAAATGTAAGAATGTATAACCATTTTGACTGTGAATTACTAATAACATAATTCATGACTTTATTTTTAAAGATAGTTTTGTTCAATATCATTAAATGAATCTTAAGAGCTTTAATGTTCAAAGAATGCCAGAATTATACTTTTTTTTAAAAAACATTTTATTTATTTATCTTTAGAGGGGAAGGGAAGGAGAGAGGGAGAGAAATATCAATGTATGGTTGCCTCTCGTGCATCCCCTGCCGGGAACTGGCCTGCAACCTAGGCATGTGCCCTGACTGGGAATCGAACCGTGATCCTTTCGTTCACAGGTCCGCACTCAATCCATTGAGCTACACCAGCCAGGGCCAGAATTATACTTGAAATATGTACCTGAACCAGAATATGACCCATAGTTACCACTATTTGAACATTTATTATAGAATAGAAATTGTTGGTTTGGTTTTATTATCAGAAGAAAATAAGCCAAAATGAGACTAATTATATCATAACTTTTCAATAGTATATTTAAACTTTTTAATTGTGGTAAAATATGCATAACATAAAATTGACCCTTTTTAACTGTACGGTTCAATGACATTAACTACATTCACATTGTTATATCAGAACATTTAAAGGAACATATTTTATGACTTGTATTTCTAGTTACAAATTTTAATTGCAAATGTTTTGATTTTTTTTGACTACTTACCCAATTATGAAAATGAAACTAAGAGAATTCACAATTTATGGCCAAAAGAAACTGACTTGATACCTGACTGATTTTTCATTTGCTCAAGAATAAATTATCTCAGAACTCCATTTCTCAGGTAAAGAGAAGCCAACCAATTTGCAAACAAACCAACAAAAACACCATTTGGTAATACAATGTCTTCTACACATTTGAATAAATTTTTTTCTTGAAATATCTGAATAGTTATTTGATTTCTGCTTCCTTGGGGGGAAATATGTTTTTTTAATGTAAAAAGGAGTCTCTTTTACATTAGAATAAACAAATATTCACACATTATTACAACTACATATAATTCTTGTACTTCATTGGATTCTATCAACAAGGCCTTTTCTGTTTACTAGTTCTGCCTTAGGAAGAAAAATTGCCTTAGGAAGTAGATACTATATTAGGATGAACAAAACTCATAAAGGCTCTGATTAACATTTTATGTTAGCTTTTTAGTTTATTTTCTTCAGATTTACATCTGCTACTGTGTGTTTTCATACTTTCTTTTCCAGTTCGTATCCTTGTGATGAAATGTTAACATTGGCTAGGTTCCTGACGGTCCCCCCATGTACTATGTATATTGCGTTGTTGGAGCTTCTTAAGAATCATTTTAAGTTGGGGAATAAGGGTCATTTTCCGTAGCATTTTATAGATTGAGATATTTAACTTCTTTGAGGTCACTAGTGGAGACTGATTAGTTCCTGACTGCTCAGGACCTCTTCCCCTTTCCTAACCACATAGGAATACCATTTTCTTCTAAATATAGTCTGCCAGAGCTCTGTGGAGGGAACCACCAATACTTGGTCATGAGGGAAGTACGAGACCTAAAATACAATCAGACACTCCATTTTTGGAATGTGAACAATGAGACTGCTAGAGGTCAAGGTCCACACAAAGGCATGTCTAGATGAGACTATGCTGTAAAAGCTGTTGAGTTGCTATGTTCCTCAATCTAGATTTGTCTTGTTTTTTTCTCTTCCAAGTTCTCAGAACTACAGATTCTGGGAGCCTCTGGTATCCTTCCAATACATTCCCTTCAGTTTGAGTTTGCCAGGATCTGTTTCTGTTGCTGGCCACCCCAAACCCAACACAAGAGCCTTCCCATTGTCAGGGTTGTGGAGATTGGCATTTGGACCCAGGTATTCCTGGACTCACTATGTTCCATCATGCTGCTAACAAATATTGGTTTTTTAAAGCACACTATTAAAGTCAAATTAAATGTAATAATTGCTCATTCTTTTAAAAATAATTTCCAATTCCTTTAATCCCCCCATTCCTTTCTCTCTTTTTAATATGCCCTTATCACCATAGAAAAGTTTTTAGTATTTTTAGAACTTAAAAAAGAACTTTTAACATTTATTTTCTTCAGGTGTTATGCTAGTGACAGAGCATGAACAAGAGAAATAGTTTGTCAAGTTCAGGCAAATCATTTGTTTTAATAGAAAAAAATGCCTTTGAGGTAAGTCAGTAATTCTTAAATAGACCTGGTATGCAATTGATTGATGTTTGGCTTTTGGAGTTATTGTCTCCTCCTTTACTATAATGTCATTTTCTTAGAAATAGGGAACTCCTAGTTTGGAAGTCTGAGAGAGTGAGAGAGCCTAGCATGCTGTGTTCTTTAATATTTCCAGTCTTTTCGCACTTTAGCTTTGTAATACTCTCCTCAGGTATCTGTTTCCAGTACTTATTTCTTGTAGATTATTTACCTACTAACTTATATTAGAGCACTCATTTCAGGGAATTATGTGATGGTACTCTGGAATACCCAACAGTCATTCATTCAGTTACTATTTAGTGAGTGCTCATGGGGCAGGCACTGAGTGAGAGTGTGGGTATAGACATTTCAGCAAATCACTCATTGTTCTCCAAAAGATCTGAACAGGAACTTCACAAAGGAAGATACATAAGTGGCCAATAAGCACATGAAAAGGTGTTCAATATCATTAGATTATGAGGGAAATGCAAATCAAAACCACAGTGAGATACTACTAAACACCCAGGAGAATGGCTGACATTAAATGATTGACTATACGTTACCAGGATGTAGAGCAACTGGAAGTCCCATGTATTGTTTATCTACAGGTATACTTTAGGAAACAGTTTGACAGTTTCTTATAAAATTAAACACATACTTATCATGTAGCCCTGTGATCACTGCAAACATATATGAACACACAAAGTCTGTGACATGAATGTTTATAGCAGCTTTATTTGTAAGAGCCCCAACCTGGAAATGCCCCAACCTGAAAATGCCCCAACCTGGAAACACCCCAAATGTCCATCAATAGGTGAATGAATAAACAAATTGACATGTATCCTTACAATGGCATACTCATTCATAAAAAGGAAGGAAATATTTATACACATGACTGCATGGGTTGAATCCCAAAAAATATGCTGAGTGCAAGAAATCAGGCACAAAGGAAGACACATTGTATGATCCCACTTATATAAACCTCCAGTCTCCAGTGACAGCAGATCAGTGGTTGCCTCGGGCTGGGGACGGGAGTTAATGGTTTCGCATGGGGCACAGGGAAATTTTGAGGGCAGAAATGTTCTATAGCTTATGGTGGTAGTTTCACAGGTGTACACTTTTGTTAAAAGTCATTGAAATGTGCATTTAAAATGGGTACATTGTGTTGTATATAAATTGTACTTAAAGACATTGGGAAAAATATAGGTGGATACTGTCCTTAAAAGACCTTTCATTTTTATAAGCTGTATCTGAATAGATTGGCTTATAAATTACTTACATAGATTGTAAGTGAAATGGAAACATCAAATGGCACTTATATTGTCAAATAGTATTTTTGAGAACTTTAAATAGTAATTCCCATCTATCTATAATGATAAAAGATGAGGAAATTATCCAAGAAACCAAGTATATTTTCTACTTATAAGCAATATTTTGTTTTAATTATGAAACAAGAGTTAGAAAAGTCCTCATATCTTTAAATGGTTTGTGCTACTAGTTTGGGAGAAAAATGTTAAAGCAGCAAAAAAGAAAAATTCATCTTAGGTGGTGAGAAATTGTCTATCAGTCCAAGCTGATTTATCAAAATAAAGATGATCATAACTTATTTAACTTAATATTTGATTATATATGTTATAAAACTTGTAAGAAAAAAACAATGTGTTAACTTTTCCTCTGCTCTCTTACCCACTTTGTGTTATTAAACCTTCTTTATTGGTTTGCAACTTTTAACAGGTGCAAATGAATACCAAAGAATACCTTGATTCTGTAGGTAAAATGACTAGGTCCTTTTTTCTCTTTGTGAAATAAAACCCATTAATTGAAAGGGGCAATTCTCAGCCTTACTATCAAGTAATGGAAAGTAATATCTTACAAAAACAACACTGCCATTGGTTTATTATAACAGGATTATTTTTTAAAAATGTATATTTCCAAAGCATCTGGCAATAATAGAAATTCAACATTTTTCTCCCATTCCCCTTTTTAGTGCAATTTCAGTTCAAGTTTTTTGTTTTTGGAAACAACCTTTTCACAATTGTTTTCAATTTTACTTTTCTAATACTTTTTAAGTTTTAGTGTTTATATTTTATAAAAATCCTTGTGTCATGAATCTGGAGAGACTGTTAGGGAGGAGGATCTCACAGTCTCTGATTCCCATTGCAGGTTGTGAGTATAGAAAACTGACTGTGACCAGATGGGGTTGGGGAGAGGGATAAAGTGGGAAAGAAGGGGAAGGGCCTAGCTAAGGAACATGCATAAAGGACCCATGTTAATGGACAACAGGGTAGGGATTGACTGTGGGAGGGGAGGGTATGTGGGCAGGGAAGAGCAATGTTGGGGGGTGGAATTGGGACAACTGTAACTGAACAACAATAAAAACAAAAACTCTATCACTGAGGAAGCAATGGAAGGTATGTGAAGCATTTTGTAAGTTGGAATCAATCAATGTCCACGTTACCATTAAGAGTTTAATGGCCATAAATGATAGCGGAGGCTTATAATTTCTTAAATCTGTTTGTGATTTTTATAAATAGTTCTGAAACTTAATTGAGGGTTTATCTCCTGAAAGTGATTTCAGTATTGCCCATAATACTGCTTCTATTTACCATATATTACAACACAGTGGGTTTTCTTCTTAGGTCATTATTAACAGTTCTAGATCAATAGAAAACTACATGTTTGTGTGTATTTGGATAATGGACAATTATGCTTTATTGAAATTTCATCATTATTGTATTAGTTTCCTGTGGCTAATGTAATAACCACAACTGTGTAGTTTAAGACAACAAAAACATTCTCTCGTGTTTCTGGAGGCTAGAAGAAATGAGTGTCGCTGGCCGGGATCAAGGTGTCAGCAGGGCCACACTCCCTGCGGAGACGTTAGGGGAGCCTCTGTTCCTTGCCTTTCCAGCTTCGGTGGTTACTGGCATTCCTCGGTTTATTGCCACATCACTCCAACTTCTGCCTCCACTGTCAGGTTTCCTGTTTCCTTCTTGCCTTCTGTTTGGTCAAGTTTAACTCTGCCTCTCTTTTGTAAGGACACTAGCTCTTTCCTTTCCAGCCCACCCAGGTAATCTAGGATAATCTTTCCATATCAATACTCTTAATGCAATCACAGCTGCAAAGACTAATTTTTTCCAAATAAGGTCATGTTTACAGGTTTCAGATAACAATGAGCATCTCATATCTTTGGGGACCATTATTCAGGCTACAATAAAGACCTAAGAAATGGTTTTCTATTCTAATTACATTGTTCTCTGTCCTCTCGCTTCAAAGCACATATGGTCTTTCCTGCACATTTTGCAGGTTAAATATATTACTTATTCAAAGGAGACTGAGTACTGCTGTTGTATATGACGCTGTTGTATATGTTGTCTGTTGCCGTTAATAATGATCAGAAGAATCTTGGGTTTTGTCTGCTTCACGAGTTAGTGTCTTGTCTCTCCAGTACAATGGTAAAGGGTTGAGCACATGATCTATGGGCACATTTTGCCATATATTATGTACTTGAGAATTTCTACGAGAGTACCAATTTAAAACACTCAGTCCTGTGTTAACCAGTGTATCCATTAAAGGTCATATTTTTGATTCAGAAGATGTGATTGCCACTTACAGACCATCTGGCAGAGTAGGACTTTTAAAAGTATCTGTTCAAGAGAATAGTGGCATTTTATTTTTTCAAGTTCCCTGCATCCCACTTCTATTTTTCACTTTGTGAAAGGAAGTGAAAAGGTAATCAATGAATAAGCTGTTGGGAGTAGCAATATCAATCTGTTTCACAACATAAAATTATGACAGCCTGTTTTGTTATGACGAACTGACTCTTGTAAAAAGTCATTGATGTAGAAAAAATCTATCACATTAAAATTTTATTTCCATGCTGCACTCTGATGCTGGCAGCTGCCCTCAAACGGTATAATCTTTTTCATCTTGGTGTCTTTTAGCCTGGTATACCACAGCCAACCAGCTTGTGTTTGCAAGGTTAGAATGCTCTGTACATTGTGAAGAATGGGACTACCACAACTGCAATACAGTGGGACAAATTAAATTTTATCTCTACCATGAGGCGTTACAAGACTTTTCATTTAGCTTTGTGAATGTTACAAAGCAAAGGGTATTCTTGGAGGCATTTTAAAGTGGGGTCGATAGATGTGAGTGGTGAATGTAGAAGGGAATAAAAAGTAAGCAGACACTGTACAAGCCAGGGAGGAGACAAACGTATCCAGTAAGCACAATCCACTTACCCATTGAACAAACGTAAAGAGACCGTACAATATTCAGAGATTTGTCCGGGGTGTAGTTCTGACCATATGCCCACAAATCACATTGCAACTGCTTACTAATGTTATGGCCTTGAGAAAGTTACATCTGCCACCAAAGCATTTTCTTTTCTATAAAAAAAAAGGATTATAGTTTCTATTTAATAACCTTGAGGTTTAAATCAGGTTAATTGAATAAAGCACTTAGGACTAGTACCTACTACCTAGTAATAATGTGAGTTACTGATTTTGAGGGTCAGAACTAGATATAAAACCATATAGTAAAAAATAGCCAGTTTGATGAATTAAACATAAGTGGGTCCTAGTCAATATACATACATGCCTGATAAGTTTTCTCTTTAATATAAATCAGGGCTTTTTTTTGCTACCCCCACACTGGCCCTCAAATCCTCTGTATCAAGACCAATCATTGCTCTAAACCTGCACCCCTAAAGTCTGAGTTCTAATTTCAGACCATTTTGTTGTCTTTAAGTTAAATCCTTGATCCCTCAGACAATACCTTCATTTTCATTTTGTAAAGGGACCCAGTACCTCCAAACAGAGTCCCCTAGTCCAATAGAAACTGCTTGTTAGGGTTCGCAAAGACAGTCACACAGATGAGGTGATTGTAACAAGGGTGGCGGAACAAAACAAAGAAGCATCTTTGAGTTGAATTGATTACAGGTCATTCTAAGTCTCTGGAGAAGTTCTAGTTACATTGGTTCCCCACCACCCCAGCATGGAAAGACATTCCATTTCTCTCTTTAAAAAAAAAGACTCGTTTGTACTTACTGTGTGTGTGTGTGTGTGTGTGTGTGTGTGTGTGTGTGTGTGTGTGTGTTGTATTTCTCTCTGGGTAAACTGATATAAATGGTTTCCTTATTTAGGAAGGCTGGCCCTGGCTAAATGCTGAGGTTGGCAAAGTTTATAGGTTAACTTTTTCTGCCCTCAGTGTTCCCCCTTTCCAATATATCTCACTGTCCTCTTACTCTTTGAGGAAAATTTTGGTCAGTTTTTAACTTACATTTCTTTTTTCTATAGACTGTATCTCCATAGACAGAGACTATATCGTGTGCCTTCCTATGTCTCTGTACATTGTTCTTTTTATTCATTCTTTTATTCAACAAGTATTTATTAAGCATGCCCAATATCTCAGACATTGTGCTAGGCATTAGGAATACTACAGTAAACATAATAGGCAGGCTTGGATTTTATTTGAAAGGGAGTTATTTACCAACTTCTTAGTGTTTTAAAAATTAATACTATATTCAATGATGGAAGACTTTATCTTTATTTTTTTGTTTTATTGCCTTTTAGTGTTTATGCACTTAGATGTCAGGCAATGAAGAATAGGAACATAGATGTTTTCTTAGTTTTTATTACCTTTTAAAATATGTTTTTGTTTTGAATATGTATTATCATCTGCCAAATATTAATTACTGTTCTTTGAAACATCCCTGTTACAGAGAATAAATACAAATAGAATTGATAATTTTGCATGGCACTGTGAAAAAGAAAACCATCAGGAGGAGATAAAATTCATGAAGTGATATTTTTGTTAAAAAAACAATTATAATTAGATCTTAGTACATTAAAAAATGTTCCAATGAGCTCTCTGAACTTTAGGTGGTTAGGATGTTTTAAGCTTTTGTCTTTGTTTCATATTCCTAAAGAAATGCACACACATCTATTTGTACAACATTGACAGAAAGGAAAAAAAATATCCATGTGTATATTTGAAGTTTCAGAGTAAGATCCTGTTTACATGAAAAGAAAACCTACCAATTATCGGTGTTGAAATATCTTGGGATTTGGGGAGGATATGGGCAGCTGGTATGTGTGTCTCTACCTAATCTAAATTCAACAACCAGTGGTCATTTGTGCTCTTTCTTAAATTCCTAGAATTTGGAACAGGGGAAAAGATTGTGTGGGTGTTCACTTTGTATATCCCATTGGGCACAGGGCAGGGCTGTACATATGGTAGGTAAGGAAATGCTAAATTCTAACAGACGCAGAATGATGTTTTTATATCGTGGCAGAATTTATGAAGACAGACAAGATTTATCCCTTCATTTACCAGTTGACACATATTTACGGGTAATTAGTATGAGACAAGAAATAAACAAGGTGTTGAGAACGTGAAGTCAAATAAAATAGAATTGCAAATTTAGAGGTACCCACAGTTCACATGTGACACGTGCATGTTAATTATAGTACACTGTGGGAATGCCAAAATATACATAGGTACAAAGGACTATGGAAACCAAAGGGGTCCTGGACCAGTGCTGCCTGGATAAGTTAGAGGGGGCCTCACAAAATACAGGAGATACTTGGTTTATACCTATAGAGATTTTCTAGTTGTCAAGACAGGGGCAGATGAGCCTCATTCATAAAGAAGTGGCAGACCCAGAAGCAGGGAAGTGGCAGGCAGGAAGCAGCAGAAGATGAAGGCCAGGTAGGGATGGGTCTGTGTGTTGTGTGAAGAAGTTCAGGCTTGTATTCTTCATGCCATGAGGTGCCTTTGGAGGTTGTTACACAACCAGTGACATCATTTTAAGACACCAGTACCAGTTTTGAGAATGGGCTGGAGGGGAGAATATTGGAGGCAGCAAAAGCAATCAGAAGGTGATAGCACCAGACGAGAGAGGACCAGGGTCTGCCTGATGAGTTAGACAAGAAAGGGGAGAAGAGACTTAAGATTTTTTTAAGTAGAATTGAAATAAATGGGTGATTAATTAAGTTGTAATAAAGGGAATGATGCAAGGTAAGAGAAAGGCATTTCAATTCCTAAAAAGATTCTCATATTATGCTATGTTGTTCAAGTGGAAATGCATCTGATTAAGGTTGATGTTAACTGAATTCATTTCCTAGTGAAATCTGTTAATAAAGCCAACAATTATCAAACACCTGTTCATTTCTGTTATGTGTTGAACACTCCTTTCTCCTTAAAAGCTCAATGATAATAGCATTATTAAGCAGCTACTTTGTGGTAAGTGTGGTGCCATGCACTCAGACATTTTTGTCATCCTCAGTCACCCTGGAAGGTGTGTATGACAGTATGTGTTTGACAGACGAGGAATGCTGAAATTTTGAGTCGTTAGTTTCCTGTGTAATTTGCTGAACTTGTAAGAGGTTTATGGATAGAACAAAAATTGGACATTCCTGATTCGAAAATTTTTTTGCATTAGCTGACTTAGTGTCTGTATCTCAGAATTTCATATACCCTGTATTTTCAGGATTTTGAAAGAAGAAACATTTCTAATTTGTCATTAAGAAGTACCGACTGTTGACATCCCCTGAATTTCTTGACTTGATTTCCACCCCCTCACCCCCAGTGGATCCTTAATTCTCCTTAGGAAAATGCACATGCTCTATTTTTGCAGCAGTCTATGGGGTTCCATATGTCTTAGCTCTCTTAATGGCATCTGCCAGAGGCTTTGTCTTACAAGTACAAAGTATAGGAACCATACCACCGAGTTCAGACCCCTTGTCTGTCACTTATTAGCTAGGTGACCTCCTTTTGATTCTCTCTTCATCTGTTTGCTCACTTCTCAGATGAAGGTAATAGTTTTATTTCATAGGACTGCTGTGAAGCTTCAATGAAACAATGAATGTGAAATGATTAGTAATATAGTATCAGGCATATAGCAAACATTAAAAAATGGTCATCGTTATTAACATACATATTTTTTCAATCATGTAAGCTTTGTAATCTGGTCTTATCCTTCTAGCAGTATTTCTGCCCACTCCCCAGACACACCATCCTCTAGCCAATCTGAACCACATAGTTTCCAGAAACAACTTTTTTTTGTTTTGCTATCTTTGTACATGCTTTCCTATCTAGAATGGCCAAAGCCTATCTCCAAAGCCTCTGTCATCTCTTTCTCTAGCACAGGAGTTGACAAGCGTTTTGGAAAGGGCCAGAGAGTAATTATTTTAGGCTTTGAGGTCCATGAGGTATACATAGCAGTTACTTAATGTTGGCATTGTACCAGGAAAGCAGCCATGGGCAGTGTATAAAAGGAATATCTGTGACTGTGTTCCAGTAAGATTTTTTTTTTTTTTAACAAAAGTAAGTGCCCGGCTAGGTTTGACCTGCAGGCATAGTTTGCCAGTCGCTTTTTAAGAAAGTTCTCTGGAGGCTCCCAGTCTAAGGTGGGTACCCTTCCAGGTGGGCCTTTACCTACTCACTTATTTACCTGTAACTATGCACTCTTTACACTTGGGAAATTACGTCTCCTTATCACAAGACTGGGAACTTGGAGTGCAGGGTTTGCAACTTGCCTTTTAGGACTTATTATACCTTTCCAAGCATAGAGAAGGCTCATTAATATTTCTTGAGTGAATGAATTTCATTAACAGGATGCTGAGCACCAGCTTTGTGCTTCCATTGCCCTTTAAAAATCTGGCCTGAACTGATAAGATTAGTGGAAGGTTCAAACTGAGGCCAAACCAGCATGGATTATAGTTGGGAAAGATGTGGCTCCCTCACAGATAACACAAAACAGGCATATACAAACTCCTTATTGTTTGTTTCTAAATAAGTATTTTCCCTACAAAAATGTATAACTTTAAAAGATCATTGAAGGGAAACAATTCGATATAAACTGTTCTCTGATGTCTTCAAAATGAAATGATTCAGTTAAATGCCATTTTAGTAATTTTGTGAGGTGGGATAATAACTTTGGAAGGGGATGTTGATTAATTGTACACTTTGGACATGCCTGCTAATAAATTATTGAAATATGTAGAGGCAATACCATAGACCTGCAATATATTCATATAAGACTTCAGTGCATCTTCAACATAGCTGAGTAGGGAGGAGGTTGAAATAGGGGTTACCAAAATTATTAAAGAAGAATTACTCTGGAGGAGATGGTGAACCACATGATAGAAAATCAAGTTGAAGTCATCTTTTCTCCATCTTGAGGATATTGTGTGTGCTTATTTTGACAACCAAAGCAGCAAGGTTTTATAACATCATTTCACATTTTTAAGTCATGTTGACACATAAAAATGAATCATATATCTAAAATAGCTTTTTGGATTTAAATTTATTTTGGCATATGTCAGCAGCAAAGTGCCAGGCTGTGTTGACTCACATGCAGATTCAAATTTGCGATAAGCAATTGATGACGATTAGTTCCAATGTTCATTTCCCTCTCCATTTCAACCTTGCTGGCTGAAAGTTGGCAGAAACAATTCTAATATGTGAACCAGCATCACTTTGCTACCGGCACACACTGATCATGTGTGGCGTGCCTACCTATCGCTATCTTTCCCCTAGTAAGCCACGCAAATGATCTGCGGCAGTAATATGTTAGTATTATTGAATATGTTGAAATTTTAGTTTTTTGCCTCTGCCTGAAGGCTGTTCAGCTGAAGGATAAATCATTTATTTAAAATAATTCCTCAATTACTTGTTTGTGGTTGGATTTGAGACTAAGCTTTATTTTGACATAGCCCACGGAATCTTACAGACTTTCTTTTGAAATGGCAAGCAGGTGCTTTGCCTTCTTCATTCTAGTTGTCAACACTCAAGTTCAACTGTTTAGCACCTCAGCCTCACATCTCATGGTCTGTTCTCTAATTAGTTTCTTCTCTGAAAACCCTGTGTATTAATTCTGCTTTCAGACTATCATATGTTCCAGAATATTCAATGAATCTTTGCTACATACATCGTCAAGAGCAAATTCTTTGACTCAGCTTTTCAGTCTTCTAAAATGTAGCTCCAACCTGTTTCTCGAATCCTGGATTTTCTTTTACCTAATTTAAAATACTGTTTTTTATATCTTGGCTATTGTGAAGAATGCTTCAGTGAACATGGGAGTGCAGATATCTCTTGTCGAACTCATAGAATTAGAGAGTTAAATGGTAATGGTCAGGGCCGGGGGTGGGGAGGGAGAAGTTAGGATATAAAGCTATGCAAGCGAAATGAGTTCTGGAGATCTAGTGTATAGCCCAGTAATAATAGTTAACGATACTCTGTTGTATACTTGAACTTTGCTAAACGGACAGATTTTAAAACAAATCTCAACACATATGCAATGGTAACTATGTAGAGATGATAAATTATTTAGCTTGATTGTAATAATTTTCTCATAATGTATGCACATTCCAAAACATCAAGTTGTATTCCTGAAGTATATACAATTTTGTATGTCAAAAAAACTCAGTAAAGTTATTAAAAAGCACTTTTTTCCAACAGATGAATTTATTTACTATCCCTTGGGCCTCCCCAAACCATGTCCCCCATCTGCCTGCCCTTTATTCAGTAGTCCTATGGTGTGAATCCTAGGTGACCCCTGAGATCCTTTAGGTCCCTGATGCCTCCAGCCACTCCAGCCCACCCAGATCTGATTGTCTCCCCATCCTCTTCCTCTCTCTGTCCATTTGTTTCAGTTACACAGAACTCTAAGTTCCTTGAAAGCTGAGATTACTGGCTACACCACATTGATTCTTAATGAATGTGAGTCTGGTTTTATTAATGAAAATTAGAAACCCCTTCTTTGAATATATTTTTATAAAATTTGGGTTTTTTTATGTCATTAGAACCTCTGGAGAATAAAATATAGAAATAAAATTAATATACTTTTAAAAATTAACTGAACATATCTATTCTCATTTTATAGATTTCCTTGCAGTCTTTTATTTCAATGTATATTTAATGCATAACTAATTATTGTGTCTGTCTGAAATCTATAATTTTCTGCATAGTCCCTTTATTTTGACTCTAAGCTCCATGAAGCAGGGACTACCAAGGTACTCTGCTAGTGCCTTGAAAATTCTCTGATGCATGCTGGACATTGACAAAGACAATCCACTGTTCTTATTTCAACATTAAATAGTTTTAATTATGGTTAATGGCTTCTTTATATTTCATCTTAAAATATACTATGTTATTTTAAACATCCCCCTATTTTATGCATTTAGGCTTTCACCAGTTTTTCTTATAAAATAGTGCTGTGAAGCTTCCTGAGCCCAAACATTTTTGTCATATTCAGTTTTTAAAAAATAATAAATGCTAGAATTATTGAGGCAAAGAGTATGGCCAATTCTTCCATTTAATGGCAAATTATGGGTATTGTTAGTGCCCTTGATAAATATTATCAATTTTGAGAGTTTCTCTTTCTGTTTAATGGATACAAAAGAGAATTTTAATTTTAAAGTCTACCTTTTTATTCATGAAATAAAATATTTTCTAACTTGAGGATTTCTATTCCTATCAGCATGAATTGTCTACTCACATTCTGTGTCTTTTATTTTATAAAGATGTTCCTTATGTTGGGTTGGCCAAAAAGTTTGTTTTTTTCCCCCATAAGACAGCTCTTAGTAGTGCTTTGTCATTTTTAATTTCATTCAAAACAATTTTGTTAGATTGTATTGTGACAGTTGTCATATCAGCATACATTAAAAATGCATTAGAATTGGTGATTTTTGTATAGCCATTTTAATATTGAAGATGGAAGAAAATAAGCAACATTTTCATCACATTATGCTTTATTATTTCAAGAAAGGTAAAAACCCAACTGAAAAGCAAAAAGAGATGTGTCCAGTGTATGGAGAAGGTTCTGTGACTGACTGAATGTGTCAAAAGTGGTTTGTGAAGTTTTGTGCTGGAGATTTCTCACTGGATGATGCTCCATGCTTGGGTAGAGCAGTTGAAGTTGATAGTGATCAAATTGAAACATTAATTGAGAACAAGCAATGTTATATTATGTGGGAGATAGCCAACATAGCCAAAATATCCAAATCAATAAAGTATTGGTGAAAATGAAAATGTATCTTTTATTTTGCAGAAAACACTAAACAGACTTTTTGGACAATCCAATATTTATCACTCTACATTTGTATAGTGATTTATAGATTCAAAGTACACAAGCATCTTAATGTATTCATTGTGACAATCTTGTAGGAGAGATAGTGCCATGTTATGAGCCTTATTTTATACTCTCATACATGATGAGATTTCAAAAGTTGCTTGCTCAGGTAGTGGGCTAACAAAGATGCAGGCGGGACCAGAACATGGCTTTATATGTTATCCTGAAGCTTTTCCTTCAATCCTACTCTAACCTAAAGAAAATCTTTTCAAAGGAGAGATCCTTGGACTTGTAAGGTACAAGAGAAATTAAAACTACCTGAGAGAATCAATTACAGTTAAATTGGAGCACTGTGAAGCTCATGAAGCAAACCTGCATTCAACAGTGCCTACGCCAGCGTCTGACACAGACTGAACACTCAATACACGCTGAGCAAACAAATGGAGAGAGTCTCTCCATCTTTTCCTTTCCTAGATTTTTTTCTTTATGATGTAGAAATAAGAGTTCTGAATAAAAGTATTGTAATATTAAACTGGTGAGTTTAGATTGCATAATGCTCATCTAAAATTCCATTTCAAGCTCCTCTGATTTGGGGGGTCACAGGTTTAATGGCAGTTTTAATTTTTTTTTTTTTTTTTTTGTCATTCTGCTTTGGAAAGAATGTAGTTGAAGGGAACCTTGGAGGAAAGGGGAAGCTCCAACTCTTCCCTAGTGAAGTTTGCAGTTTTTAAAGGTTTAATCCAACAAATGCTTTCCTGTGATGCCATATGTAATATTGAACAGATCTTAGGGTGTCAAGAATTAGTTACATTCAGATAAGCTGATTTCAGAAACACATTTCATTCTTTAGAGTGAACAGGAAAAGCAAAGATTGAGAAGTGTGGTTATACTTAAAGGTGTTTAAAAACAGAATAGTATTAGAAAATATATTATCCCTGTCCTATCAATACCCTCCAGATAAAAAATTACTGTTTGGCTGTAAAGGAGTGTCATAGCAGCGTCAAATGATCCTTACCTAAACGGAGATACGGTTTCATTGTTGGAGGAGCATGGTTTTGTCCTGATTACCAGCTGTGCTATTTTTATTTAGAAATATCTTACTGTACCTCATTAGTGTTACTGAATTAATTCTCTATGTTGGAAACACATTTTCTTTTTTATTTGTGATATGAGACTTTATTTTTTCTGCCTCACATGACAGCGCAGTTAGGTGTAAATATAAACATTGACCCCACAAAAGCTTGTATACATTTTTACTCAACTGTATATGTCTTATTTTTTCCTTATAAAGAGATAGTAGCTTTTTCTATTTTCATTTTCCCTCATTTTAGCTTTTTAAGGTGATTTTCCTGATCATTTTCTTCACTTTATTTTTTTTGGTCCCCCCTCCTACCCTGTTTGTTCTCCAAATTCATACCAAACAGATTCTATGGTATGCTTTCAGATTGTCAACTCCTAAAAATTTACATCAACTCTGTAACTCCATCTTTCTCTAGAAAACAGCTTCACTATAATAGCTAAGAGGGTCCATTCCTCCCCCACCAACACTGAGGTATTTCTTTTCCAAAGCATCCCATTTCTTCCTTGTTCCTACCTTTGGATTCTAGGCGGTCTCTCTCCCTGACCCCCATCATCTCAGGCCCCATAAAATCAAGTTCTTCATTTCCACAAGGTGAAATTTTACTTTTTCCGATGGTAAACTACTCAAAGATAAACATTTGGTCAGTTTTAATTGGTATGAAACTTGCCCAGCACATGAACCTAATAAGTGCTTTCAATCTTGATGATAAAGAGTGAACTAAACCAGAGTTCTAAGACTTTTGTGAAATCAAAGTGTTGTAATAAGCCTTCACTAATTTGCTAGAAGCTAGGGTAATCAGACAGGGAACTAGTTAATGATGTTTGATCTTCTGCTTTGGCACCTGTATTGCCTGAATACGGCACTGCTGCTGTTAGCTGCAGGCCGTTAAGGTTAACTATTCAGCTCAACATATTTGTTTTTTTTTTAAAAAACCACTCTTCCTAGAAAATTTAAAGTGTTTATAATATCTGATTTTTTCTATGTAATCTATTCTCATTTGTTCAGATAGTGCTTAGCATATTCCTAGATGATAGTACTCAGAGTTTTCCTGGATCACCATGCACTTGGAAGCTCACAGTTCTGTTCATGAACATGAAGCATTTATATATGAAGCTGTCAAATCTTTATATGAGAAACCACAAGTACCCAGTAGAGTATGAGAGATAGAAATGCAGAGAAGAGATGCAATGGAATATTTGGGAATATAGGGAAGGGGACAGGATGGGAAGAACACAGACAAAGGCTCAGTGTTTCACATCACAGGAGCTGTTGACATTTGGGCAACGTCGCTCTTCATTACAAGGGATTACTCTGGTCACCATATGAAATGACTATTTTTTCAGTCTAAATGGTTGAATAATAGCAATTTCAACCAGTTCAACATAATAAAAATCAAATTTGATTTTTAAAATTTTCAAACTTATGAAATTTCCTAAAATGTATTCTTTCTGTTTAAATATTTTAAAATAATCTTTATTATTTTTCCATTACCATTTAGTCCCCTTATACCACTCTCCCCAGCAATCACCACATTGTTGTCCATGTCCATGAGTCCTTTTTCCTTTTTGCTCAATCCCTCCACTCCCTAAGCACCCCCCACCATTAGCTGTCATCTGCTCTCCATCTAAGAGTCTGTCTCTGTTTTGTTTGTTAGTTCAGTTTGTTAATTAAATTCCACATATGAGTGAAATCATATGGTATTTGTCTTTCTCTGAATGGCTTATTTCACTTAGTATATTGTTCTCCAGGTCGATCCATACTGTTGCAAAGGGTAAAACTTTCTTCTTTTTATGTCCAAGTAGAATTCCATTGTGTAAATGTCCATAGTCATTTTATCCACTCATCTGCTGATGGACACTTGAGCTGTTTCCATATCTTGGTGATTATAAATAATGATGTAATGAACATAGGTGTGCTTATGTTCTTTCGAATTAGTGTTTTGGTTTCCTTGGATATATTTCCAGAAGTAGGATTGCTGGGTCAAAAGGCAGATCCATTTTTAATTTTTTGAGGTATCTCCTCACTGCTTTCCACCATGACTGCACCAGCCTGCATTCCCACCAACAGCACAAAAGTGTTCCCCTTTCTCCACATCCTCACCAGCACTTGTTTTTTGATTTATTGATGATGGCCATTCAGACAGGTGTGAGATGGTATCTCATTGTGGTTTTTATTTGCATTTCTCTGATGATTAGTGATGTTAAGCATCCTTTCGTGTGTCTATTGACCATCTGTATATCCTTTTGGAGAAGTGTCTATTCAGGTCCTGTGCCCATTTTTTAATCAAGTTGTTTGTTTTTTTTGGTGTTGAGTTTTGGAAGTACTTTATAAATTTTGGATATCAACCCCTTATCAGATGTATTGATGAATATGTTCTCCCATTCTGTGGGTTGTGTTTTTATTTTGTTAATGATTTCCTTTGCTATACAAAAAAATTTTTAGTTTGATGAAGTCCCATTTGTTTATTTTTTCTTTTGTTTCCCTTGCCAGGGGAGATATATCCTATAAAAAATTTATACAACCAATGTCCAAGATTTTGCTGCCTATGTTTTCTGCTAGGATTTTTATGGATTCAGGTCTAACATTTAAGTCTTTGATCCATTTTGAATTTATTTTTATGTGTGGTGTAAGAAGTTGGGCTAGTTCCATTTTCTGTATGTATCTGTCCAAGTTTCCCTACACCATTTACTGAATAAACTATCTTTAGCCCATTGTATATGCTTGCTTCCTCTGTCAAATATTAATTGACTGAAAAGGTGTGGGTTTATTTCTGGTTGTCTATTCTGTTCCATTGATCTATGTGTCTGTTTTTATAATAGTACCAGGATGTTTTGATATTATGGCCTTGTAGTATAGTTTGATATTAGGTAAGGTGATTTCTCCAACTTTGTACCTCTTTCTCAGAATTGCTATTGCTACGCGGGGCCTTTTGTGGATCCATATAAATTTTTGCAATATTCTAGTTATGTTAAATATGTCATTGGATTCTTGGTAGGAATTGAATTGAATCTATAGATTGTTTTGGGTAGTATGGACATTTAATGATATTCATGAACATGGTATGTGCTTCCACTTATTTGTATCTTCTTCAGTTTCTTTCTTCTGTGTCTTATAATTTTCTGAGTACAGGTCTTTTACATCCTTGGTTAAGTTTATTCCTAGGTATTTTATTCTTTTTTGAAGCAATTGTGAATGGGTTATTTCCTTAATTTCCCATCTGTCAGTTTGTTATTGGCATATAAAAATGCAACTGATTTCTGAGTATTAATTTTGTATCTCACTACTTTGCTGAATTCATTTATTTATTCTAGTAGTTTCTTAGTGGAATCTTTGGGGTTCTCTATGGACAATATCATGTCATCTGCAAATAAAGACAGTTTTACTTCTTCATTTCCAATTTGGATGCCTTTTATTTCTTCTTCTTGTCTGGTTACTGTGGCCAGGACTTCCAGTACTATGTTGAACAAGAGAGTTGAAAGTGGACATCCCTGTCTTGTTCACAATCTTAGGGGGACGCTTGTAGTTTTTGCCCATTGGGTGTGATGCCGGCAGTAGGTTTGTCATACATGTCCTTTATTGTGTTTAGGTATGTTCCCTCTATTCCCACATTGCTGAGAATTTTTATCATAAATGGGTGCTGGATTTTTATCAAACTTTTTCTGCATCTATCAATATAATCGTGTGGATTTTATCCTTCATTTTGTTTATGTGGTGAATAATATTTATTGATTTGCAAATGTTGTACCATCCTTGCATTCCCAGAATAAATACCACTTGATTATGGTGTATAATCTTTTTGATGCATTGCTGTATTCAGTTTGCTAAATTTTGTTGAAGATTTTAGCATCTATGTTCATCAGTGATATTGGCCTATAATTTTTTTTCTTTGTAGTGTCCTTATCTGGTTTTGGAATTAGGCTAATGCTAGCTTTGTAAAATGAGGTTGGGAGCCTTCCCTCCTCTTGAATTTTATGAAATAGTTTGAGGAGAGATGTTAGTTCTTCTTGGTCAAATTCACCTGTGAAGCCATCTTGTCCAGGGTTTTGTTTGTTGGGAGTTTTTATTGATTACTACTTCAATTTCATCAGGTGTAATCTGTCTATTCGGATTATCTGATTCTTCTTGATTTAGTTTTGGAAGATTGCTTGTTTCTAGGAATTTATCCATTTTGTCCAGGTTGTTCAGTTTTTTGGCATGTAATTGTTCATCTTTTTTTTTTTTTTTTACAGTCCTTTGTATTTCTTTGTCAGTTGTTATTTTTCCTCTTTCATTCCTGATTTTGTTTATTTGGGTCCTTTCTCTTTTTTTCTTGGTGAGTCTGGTGAATGGTTTTTCAATCTTGTTTATCTTTTCAAAGAACCAGCTCTTGGATTCACCAGTCTTTTGTATCATTTTTTTAGACTATTTCTGATCTCATCTTAATTATTCCCTTCCTTCTACTCACATTGGGCTTTGTTAGTTGTTCCTTTTCAAGTTCCTTTAAGTGTGAAGTTAGATTATTTGAAGTTTTCCTTTTTTGAGATTCACCTGCAATGCTATGAATTTTCATCTTAGGATTTCTTTCCTAGTATAAAATGGATTTTGAAAATTGTATTAATAAAAGTTCATTTATTTCTCACTCTTCATGTGGAAAAATGCCAATAGCATTTAATAGAGTTTGACTATTACATTTATAATTAGAATTTTAAAAAGCCTTTTTTAATAAGTCTTTTAACCATTATGAACCTACACCTAAAATAGAAAAAAAACCTGAATTTTTAAAAGAAAAGATATTATTTTAGGAGAATCACATTACATATTTTATAATTTTTTTCTTCAAGAAATAAAGAGTTCCTTCAAGAAATAGGTGTGGTTGCTTGAGTTGCTTAATGGGAAATCATTTATGTTAACTTAAAGTTTGCTTCTGTCAAGTCACTTAATCTTTTAGCTTTAGTTTTCTGCTGTATAAATGGTGATAATACCCTTTTCACCGATTTGATGGGAGGATTAAATAAAAGAGTACATATTAGGAGGCCAAGGATGATGCCTAGTATGTAATAGACTCCTGTTGGTGACAAATAAGGCTAATTTGTAATTACCAAGGGTGTGTTTACCTTTTTTATTCATTCACATTCTACTCATCGGGATCAACACTTTTACCTCTTCATTCTGCTATTGTTCCCTTTGCTCCAGCCAGCTTCAAGTCTTCTTTTATTAAAAAAAAAAAAGGTTTAAACATTTTATTTATTTTATCTTTAGAGGGGAAGGGAAGGAGAGAGGGAGAGAAACATCAATGTATGGTTGCCTCTCCTGCATCCCCTGTGGGGAACTGGCCTGCAACCCAGGCATACGCCCTGACTGGGAATTGAACCGCGATCCCTTGGTTCACAGGCCCACGATCAATCCACTGAGCTACACCAGCCAGGGCTCAAGTCTTCTTTTAATCCTTGTTTGAATCGTAATCTTCCTCATACTTACAAAAGTATATCTCACAGTACCCTGAGCTGCTGCTTTATACCAATATATCACAAGTGCAATGAAAAAACAATCACGTAGTTCAGTTTTTAATATCTTCTCCAATATTTAAAACTCCAATATGATGACTACATCAGTTTCATTCGCTCCCATTACTACAGGGCCAACCATGCTACCTGGCCTATAGTAATGTAGTGTTTAATGAATATTTGCAGAATCAGTGACTAACTGTCTAACACACATAATTAGGGAATTTCTAGACCTAGAGTGGCACATACACAATCAGGACTGATGGGTCTATTAGGTAGTCATAGTCACTTCAAGGTAATTTTCCAGCTATAAATAAACCGTGTCTAAAAGAGGCACTACTGATTCTTATTTGTGGAGCTGGTAGAAAGGAAAATCCTGTGTTTAGCCAAACCAAGCACATGGGCTCTGTATTTAGAATGGTCAGAATTTAAAAATTGGAAAGTGACTGTAGCTAAAATTTGGAGAAATTTAAAAAATATAAGTGCTAGTCAGATTATAAGAGCCAAGTGACATGTTGACTCAGATGGAGAAAGTTATTTTGTTGTTTATTATTATTTTCTCATAAGTATAACAAATGACACAGTGCATTCCTTCCTTCCCTTTCCCTCTGTCTTCCCCCTCTCCTTTCCTTTCTTTAAATAAATGGGCTCCTAATACTTTTACCTCCTGTCTCCTATGTGCCAGTGAGATAGATGGATTATCTATCTATCTATCTATCTATCTATCCATCTGTTATCTATCATCAGCTATTCATCCATCCATCCAATATGTGGAGAATGTTGACGAATGTGTATGTGTGTATGTCATCTGTATTTATGTGTATATTTGCCAATGCTGTTTTCTCTAAAATATTAAATAAGTTTTCTAGATGGATCATTTGAATTTTACATGGAGATGAAGTTATCTTATTCTTATCACACAATATTTTGTTCTTGTTGTTTTGTTCTAAGAAACTGTTGCTTTGCTATAATTCTTATAGCAGAAATTGAAACTTTTCAAATGGCCAAACCTATTTACATTAGCCCAAGTCCCCACAATTCTCATTTTGACTTCTCTGAAACTCAGTAGACTCTGTTGATCCCTGGGCTCTGGACTGCAAATGTGCATTTCCTCAAACTGTTAGAGTAATCTCTCCTGGGGCGCTGAAGCCACATTAGGAAAATTGAAGACAATTTTTGTTGTTGTTGTTCTTGGGTTTTAAATGACTTTGCTTGGAAGCTAAAGCCTCCCTTGGCTGGTATCTATAGGGCTGTGACAGAACTTAGAGGCTAGTAAAATGTGTCTGTAGGCCCCAGTGTACTATGTTAACTATTCTCTAGGCTGACATAGGTAGACCTGGCAGGAGCATGGATTAATTTCTGCTCAGTGTTAAATGACTTACATATTCCTTAAAGGATTTTTAAAGCTATCATTGGCTTTCTTGTATGCATCCCATATAATGAGGCCAAGATAGTACAGCAAATACCATGTATGTATCTAAGGCTTTAACTTAGAAATTTTGTGGGGAGGGATTTGTGGCAAATTTTTTCCATATTTTAATTTTAATTTTATTTTTTAAATACTTTATTTATGTTTAGAGAGGGGAAGGGAGGGAGAAAGAAAGGGGGAGAAACATCAGTGTGGAGAAGCATACATAGAAACATGTATGCTTCTCTCATACCCACCACTGGGGACCTGGCCTGCAACCCAGGCATGTGCTCTGACTGGGAATAGGACCAGCAACCCTGTGGTTCGCTGGCTGGTGCTCAATCCACTGAGCCACACCAGCCAGGGCTAATTTTTATTTTAAATCTTTCTCATAGCCTAGTCTTAATTTGAGTCTCTCAGGCAGAAGTAATTAAATAGCCAGAGTTTGTGGAATTTTTTTTTAAAGAGGTCAGGTTTTTCGATTTTTTTATTTCTCTAAACTTGATGTGCCTATGTGTGTTTCTGTGTGAAAATAAAAAAGTATGTGAACTGTAAAAATAAGTATGAAAGGACAAGCATAAAGGCAAGATTTTTCCCTTGTTTCTTCATGAAATTGGCGGGTCTTCTTTCTCTTGTCTAGCAAGATGGGTGTTGCCAGAATCTTTCAGAGAGTGACAGAGAAATCTCTGATTAATGAGCCTTCAATTACTGTGGTTTCTTTGAGGACAGGAAAAGAATCCTTGAACTTCTTAGAACTGGGGCTGTCCAAAAACTAGTATTTAGCAATGGAAAAGTTAATGAAAATGTAGATAAATGAATATATATGTGTATATATACACACATATATATACACACATACACATTTTGATGTTGGAGACATATTCACAATATGTGATTGAATGGGAAAAAAATGTTACAACATGATTTTTAGAGTATGATTTTATTTTTATCCAAAAAGAAGAGTTATGTGTCATGCATCTGTATGTGAATGCATCTGTATGAAAATGTAGATGAATGAATATATATGTATGTGTATATACACACACACATACACACACATTTTGATGTTGGAGACATATTCACAATATGTGATTGAATGGAAAAAACATGTTACAACATGATTTTTAGAATATGATTTTATTTTTATACAAAAAGAAAAGTTATGTGTCATGCATCTGTATGTACCTGTATCTGTACAAGTCTTGCTGGATATGCATTTTGGTGCTAATAGTGGTTATCTTTAGAGGTGGTATTTTGGTTTTTGATGCTGTTTTTGTAAAAAAAAAATTATAGTAAAAGTACCTAATGATGGTATGTGGTCTTTTTTGAGGGCTTAATGTGTCAAGCATTGTTAATGCCTTATCTAAATTGTATTTCACTTCTCCTCTCACATCATGTAATATTATACATATTTTAATAAGAAACAAGTAACCCTGGCTGGTGTAGCTCAGTGGATTGAGCACCAGCCTGTGAACCTAAGGGTCACCAGTTTGATTACCAGTCAGGGCACATGCCTGGGTTGCAGGCCAGGTCCCGAGTAGGAAGTGTATGAGAGGCAACCACACCTTTATATTTTTCTCCCTCCCTTCTCCTCTCTTTAAAAATAAATAAATGAAATCTTTAAAAAAAGAAACAAGTAATATTTAAATAATAAAATTATCAAAATAGTGCTATGTTATTTTCCTTATTTTGCCAACTATACTAAAGTGAGGTGTATAGATACCAAATATTTAGTTTGAAAAATTGTGGAATTAACATCATTCATAAATACTCAATCTCCTTTTTCTAGTTTCTTGTAGTTCAAGAAACTTTTTCCTCAGCTTAATTATGGTTGCAAAATACCATGGTTCTTTTTAAAACTAAGGATGTGGTGTTTAGGACCCTAGCACTTCCGGCCATCTGTGTATCTGTGAAACTAGGTCCTTTCCTGAGAGATCCCACAAATAATTTGCTGCTATCAAATTAAAGACCCTAAATAGTTACTAAAGAAATAATTATTTTTTTCAGAAAAACAGATTCTATGGATTGATATTTTAAGAATATCAAAGAGATAAATTGAGACTACTAATGGACAAATGTGGAGATAGTACTCCTCAAATTCTGGAGCCATTCTCTGGGACTTCAAGAACAAACTTCTTTAATCCATATTTCTTGCTTTTTATATGCTGCTCAAAGCTTTTAGATGTTTTCTTTGTCCTTTTCTTTATCAAGGAAGAAGCTTAGTTTTATTCTCAAAATGGGATGGAATATAACTCTATTCCCATTGGGGTATCTCAGGAGACTCAACAATTTATATGTTCTTGGTTATGTTTTGCCAAAAGGGATAGACTTCAAAGTCCATTACATTAAGTAACTTTTTCTCTATACCATTTGAAAGGTATTTATCAAGTGAAGAATTATTGCCTTTTATAACTGTTATTTTTCTTAAAAGACATTAGAAATAATCTCCTATTTTAGAATCTTGAGAGTTCCTAAACAGTTGTCTCACCTGGAATTCTATTAAAATATTTCTAATATTGAGTTTACTGTCCAGATTTTGATGACTGATATAAGTTGTTACATTTTAGGCACAAGGTAACAGGAGTTTTTTGTTTGTTTGTTTTTCTGGCACTGCCAAAAAGCCAAAGACTGCTAAAAGCTAAGAAAACCATAGCTGAAATTTCAGTGGTATCTATGGGGGCATCAAGGAATAAAAAGGCTAGTGACTGGCAGTTTCTATGGCAACAACGGAATTTTCGGGCTAGAAAGGATGTGTAGGTTATACCATCCAATGTGCCAGAGATTGGTCTCCATGACGACAGCATGTGAATGGGGAAATTTATGCTCAGGAGATTTGTTTTAAAAGCCCGTTGGGTTATTTTAGAAGAAAATTCTCAGCAAATTAATATCTTTTTACTCCTTACTTTTAAAAAATACCTGGTCAAAATAAGGAATTCCACTTGCTCTAACATTTTTGAGATATTCTTAACAAACATTCTTAAATATGTGTAAAGCAGAGAGGATTATTGATTTACAAACTACTCCTCTGGCAGCATTCCTGAAATAACCCAAAGAATGAAGATTTTTCAAATGAATTTACTTTTAAATTTAAACATTTACTTCAGGGAGCAGTATCTCCAAATGTGAAAATAACTACAGAGTTATTCCAACTTTCTGCTGTTTGTGAACATGAGTCAATCACCGAATGCATAATGTATTAAAGCTTTACTCTCCTTGAATTAGAAGACAGGATTTATTGTTGCAGCTGCCATAGAATAGAAGAATGCTCGAAAGTAATTAGTACTCAAGTTCTTTCTATGTATGCTTCAATTTGTGACGGCTTTTGGTGAATTGCTGTGTTTTGAAAATCTCCAATTTAACGTAAGTATTAAGGAAATGGACCATGCCTGAATGTGCCGTATGCATAATTAAGGATGCATACATGAAGTATTAGGGAAGGACTGACTCAACCACAGAAATACACTCTGGCCTTATGCCTGGGTTTTCGAACACTTTGTGAAAACATTTTGTTTTTATTTCATGGGCAGATGCTTGTGTAATCATTTTTGAGACCTGCTTGGTGAGATTGATATGTTTGTGTTGGTGAGGAAATGTAAAATTTATAAAACTAAACAGGATTTAGGGAAGGCAGAAAAGGGATAGTATCTTCAGGGCTGGTACAAGCCAGGAGTAGTTAGGCTTAATGGTACAAAAGGAAGGAAGTAATCCCACAACCTGGCAAGAGTGGCTGTGGAGAAGTGTCAGCTGGCAGGATCCTCTGCTTTTGGTAGAGGGACACAGATGATTGACTTGATGAAGCTTAGGGAAACAGGAGCCCTGGGAATAAATATCCCACTGCTCTCTCCACTCTTACCTCCCTTTCCGTATCCTGCTGGTGCCTCCCATTGACTGGACCCAGCAGAAGTCAGAAGACAAGGAAAAGAAATCCCTAATGGTCAATTTCCCAGGACACAGAGCAGGGAAAAGAAGGTTGAAAAATGGACCTGGAGGGTCAAACGCAAGATATGCAGCATCACCAGAAATGACACATACTTCAAAATGTCAAGAATGTGAATAAGTTTAATTTTAAAATATCCCATGCATATACATGTACAAATGTGAATGTGTCTGTATTAGTTTGGGTTAATAGTGAGGTAAATATTGATGTAAAATGTTAGAATTATTTTTATGCTCTGCAAAAAAAAAGCAAAATTAAATATTAATGTGTGCTGACTAAAATCTTAATGATTATAGTTAAGCATTATTAATAATTATATACAATTTCAAGTACTTGTGTTAAATCACATGCTCACATCTATTTATTCAGTATTTATTTACAGTATAAAATTTTTTGGAGACTTACACAAAGTAAGCTAAATAACCCTTTTAAAAAATCTATATCGTAGACCTGAAAAGGATGATCAGACATTATTTTAATGTTTATTATCTGCCTTCAGACAAGCTATTATGTAAACTATCTCAGTGGTCCAATGTTATGAATGTGCTCATTTCCGAGCGAAGGTAAAAAGGAAGAACAAAACATTGTTCTGGCCTTTAAAAAGCTAATTATTTGAGAAAGAAGACTACATTAAAGAGACTAAAGAACATGTAAAGCAATATGTGGGGAACTGCAAAAATGAATTTATATATAACAATTCTATGACAATTTTTTTTTTTGCTTTTCCAAACAAGAATTAAAATACCATTTGTTTGGGGGTTCATCTGGCACGTTTTCTAGGCCTACACAGGCAAGCATTTTTTAAATTCTCTCTCACATCCCCTTATGTATGTGGACCTGGTTTATTTTTTTGTCTGTTTAATTTCAATTTTAAGTACACAGTACTTAGTCAAAAAATATGAATTCAAATCTCAGTTTTACCATTTTCTAATAGTGTGATTTTGATCTCCATATGTTAGTGCCTCAGTTTCCTTATGTGTAAAATGTGAACTCAGAATAAAATAATGAACGGGAAGGCATTTTTCACATGCAGTTGGCACAGAGCGCAGTAAATCCTCTGAAGTGGATCCCATTCTACTCACCAGTTAAATGGTCTGTTCGGTTTTTGTGGAGGGTTAGAAATGTAACCCTTTCAAAAGTTTCATTAACTAAAATTCTCGTCGATTTTTCTACTCCATGACTCATTTTCTCTGTGTGTGATACAAGTAGTCCCTTTCAAGGATTCAGTTTCATTACCAAATCCTTAGACTGGCTCCATCCGTTAACATTTATAGCTTCTTGTATACTTGTACATTTCATGACCCAAGTCTACAGAAACTCTGAGATGCTTTCTTTGAGTTTGCTGACCATGTGACAATTATAGACATTGATGAATAGTAGGAAAGTTAGACATTTATTCATGTTCAACCTTGTTAGTGTTTGTGTCTGCCTAGTGGCACAAAAACACAGGTCTCAGTCTCCACAGGTGGCAAACACAAGGCCCGAATCCAGCCTGCACCTTGTTTTATCTGGCTTGGCACCTTGTTTCTACCCAGCAGCAGCGCCGAGCTCCTTGCCCCTAGTTAAGGAGTAGTTACATTTACACAGTCCTAAAGTTACATTCAGCCCTTTGAAGGTGACCGCAAGGCTGATGTGGCCCCCAGTGAAAATGAGTCTGACACCTCTGGTAGACCTTAGACCACAGGACACCCCCACTTCTAACATGAATGACAGTAATGTGTAGATTACTTGAACACTTAATGTTAGCTGTTGCACTCAGTGCTTTACATACATGGTTTCACTTAACTTGAACAGGAACCTTGTAACTTGCAGGTATTAGAATCCTTATTTTATGGATGAATAAACTGTGGTTTGAGAAGTTAAATCACTTGTACAAGGCTGTTCAAGAAAGAAATGCCAAAAATTGGATTCAAAAGTTGAATACTTAAAGGCATGCTCTTAATCAAGGCATGCTCTTAAGGCATGCTCTTAATCAAGACCACAATTTCAAATACTTAATTGTATTTAAACTGCATGCTTGCATTGATTTATTTATACATCCATTCATTAATTCAGTCAACTTTGTTGTATATCACAGTGTATTGTGATTGTCTACTTTCTTCTCTTTCCTATGAGTCTTGCAGTGCTGTGAGGGCAGGTCGAAGTGGAAAAGAGGTGCTCAGAAACTAGACTCACTCAATGTTTACTGAATGTAGGCCCTGCCCTAGGTGCTGGGGACACATAAGAAGGATGAGGAACCAGAGAGAACATTTAATAGTCTCCTTGTCTGAAGACTAAAGCCATGACCAGTATTAGAGAAAATCTTGTCATAATGAATTGTGTGGGTTCTGAAGTAGACATAGCTGCATTCACACCTTAATTTGCTTGTTTAATGAGTCAATTTAACTTCTCTGAGCCTCAGTTTCCTTACCTGCGTATTGTGGTTAATAGTTACATCATTATGTTGTAAGTATGTGTTGTTGTGTTCTGCCAAATATTACCATTCAATAAGCGGTTGTTATTATAAGAATACTTTGAGGTCATCTGTTTTTCAATCCAGCCACAGATATTTTTTTCAGCTTTGAACTTGACAGTTGCTTGGAGTCTCACTTAATCAATGTTTGAAAGTATTTAATGACATGCAGGGCCTTACTTCATCATTGAAGTTGCCAGATTCTGACTTGTCCATACTTAGGGTACCCTTATTTTCCCCTGCTTTGTGATTTACTGGAATGTACTCAGTTGTTCCATTCTACCTCTGTAGTTTTCATTATATTCACCTTCTCTCTGGAATGAATCCTCTTCTCTGTTCCCCCCTTCTGAATGTCACTAGTTCTTTAAGATTTAGTGTCTGTTTTGATTCTTCCCAGAAGTTTTCCCTCTCTAACATTTATTGATGCCTGAGTGTTCTAGGCTCTACCATGTAATATGTCACTGTTTTACGCTGTCTGAGTTGTCTGGTGTCACTCCCTATGGGTGAGACTTAAAGGCAGTGATTATGTCTAATCTTAAGTATTGTCATGATTGATCCTTACTTCAGTGCAGGTTCTGACCTGACTGTGCTTATCCAACTTGTATATATTACGTTTTTGTGGTGGATGTGAGTAAAGTTTCAGCTCTTCATTCCTGCCCTATCATGTAAAGGCAAGCTGTGTAACTTTTTCTCTAGAAAGTTTCTAGAGATTCTGAGTCAAGATGCTGGGTGCTTCAGGGATCTTCTTGGCCAGAGATCAGAGGACTGCCTTCTCACCCTCAGGCACTAAGTTATCAAATAACTTTTATTTATGATACAGTGAGTGAAAGACTTAGAAACGCAAGAGACAAAACTCAGGAAAAATTGACTTTTTTTAGTAAAATCACTTTTGTTTCCTAAGTAATGTAATATAATAAATAATAATCAAATACTGGCTACACTGATTTCTCAGCTGTTTGCCGATAAAGAATTTTTTCCTGGGAGGAACTGTCTCCCTCAGGAGGGGTGCATTAGACACGTTGATCCATGATTCAACCCCGTGAACCTGAGATGGTTACTGCTTCTTCATGGTCAAGATGACCCACCTCCCTCCTTAGTCAGTGAAATGACTGACAGAGGTGAAATCAAGTTTAAATTTCCATTCTTCATTTTGGTGCTGTGAAGTTGGGCTTCTTCCTCCTCCTCCCATGGTAATGTCACAAAGTCACAAGCATGTATAATTTTTCATAATATAGGGAAAGATTTAAAGTGTTTATAAACTATTTCATTGTTTCCTCTTCGTTTTGGTCTTCTACGTATTACCTTTTGAGGACACGCCATGACTTGCGTAGGGTAAGTGCAGGCAGGCTGGCGTCCTTGCCCAGGTGTCTGGGTAACTAAGAGGAGCAGCGTTCTCATAGCCATGGCAGGGCCTGGTAACCAGTGTTCTCATAGCCTTGGGACTGGGTCCGATAAACTGTTCCCATAACATCAAGTGGGCTCGCATGCGCAGAACTATGTGATGTTATGTAAGGTTTTGGCAGTTTTCTGGTTTCGTTCCCCTCTAGTATTTAAACAGGTAGGGGCTTCCCACTGGGGAGGCATGCAGCTTGTGGCATGCGTGGTCGCCCATCTGTAAATAAAGACATGCCAAGCCATCCCCACGGCTCTGCGCATTTTCTTCTCTTTACCGGAGGCAAGAGTGGATCTGTCCAGCCTTGATCAGTTCCAACACAACTTGCTATATCAAGCTTAAAGAACATCAAGGACATTTTATCAACTTATATTTTTCTAAAAAGAAGAATTTTCTCTAAGCAAATAACCAAAACGATCACTGCGCATTGAGGAAAACGTAGGTGTTATTTTCATATTGGGAATGATGGGCACTAACATTTTCAATCAAAACTTGTACTTCTGAAATCTACCCATGTACACTCTCAGAAATGCATTGGTAGAATCTGCCTTGCCTTTCCCCTCATCTAAAATTAAATAAAAATAGAACCGGAGATGAGGAATGAATACATGGCAGTGGATAGTGGTCAAGACAGGGAACACTGCATACACCAAGAGAGTTACTTGCATGCTCTGTAGGAGTGAATAGCATGCCGATTCTGTGGCTTCTCTCGACACATTTTATAAGACCAGTGAAGGAAACGTGACTTTTTAGCACCTTCTTTGCTAGATTATACAGCTTTTGAGGGCAGGCCATGTTTGATTTATTAATGTGTACCCAAGCTAGTTCTTTTTAGTAAATAGAGGCAAATCAACCATTTATATAAATTAAAATAGTAATTATTTTGCAACCAGAGAAAGAATTTTGTAGACAAGTGATTACCAGCCATGGCTGGGAAGCTCTGTAAAGCTGTATCATTCAGGGCCCACATCAAAACAATTATGGGGGTGAAGCTATTTTAGGTATTTTTTTAAAACCTTCACAAGTGATTCCAATGTACTGCCAGAATAAAGTGCCACTATTTTTTATTCTGAAAGTGATTCCAAAATTTATCTGTCTTACCATGACAAAAAATAAAAAGCAGACAGTCATGAAGAACTGACATATCTTAAGCAACAAATACTAAGAATTGGTGGGATTTTTAGTATTTCCAAAGTCATATAAATTATTTTTATTTTATATTGTATACATAGCCTTTGGAATATCTGGATTAATAGGATAAATATTAATAATAATTTATGTTAAAGAGGAGCAACTGATACTATTTAAATTTTTTCCCTGTTATTTCTCTTTATAAATGGGATGATGTTGGCTAGTAAAGATTTTGCAAGTTGGCGTGACCTCTGTGTAACTAGTAGATTAGAGTTCCTAAAAATTAGGTTGAGAGAGATGAAGGGGAAAATATCTGTTTCTTGCAAAGTGTGATAGGACATAATTGTAGAAATGGAAGAATATGTTGGGGGCTGGGGAAAATGTGGGGGAGAGGGGAAAGAGGGAGTGTGTGTGCTGTAGTTTTCCTTCATGGTGATTTCTCCATAAATGATTATAAATGATTGACTCCTTGTGTTCTCTATGTGATTTGAATTAACCTACAATCAAAGTAACTACCCATGAATTAAAACAGAGCTTAGCAACATTAGCAAAGGTTTGAGCACCAAATAGATTTCTAATAAATGATTATTGAATTAGAATTGGACTTGGACTTACTACTTGGAAAGGAGTGTTCATTTTCAAACACTAAGAGTAGTATGTGAAGAATCATGAGCAAAGATTATAAAATAAAACATGACACTTACATTATATTCTGAATGTTAAATTTCCTGAAAACACTTGTGATATTACTATATTACATAATGATTTGGAGAATGGTTGATTGGGAAGAAGGAAGGGAAGAAATATTTAAAGAAACCCTTCATGTCATGAATCCTTTAAAAAATTTATACCAATTAACCTAATAATTAAACTAGTTCATTAATTTTTACAAATGCAGAAGTATAGTATAGATTGTTTAACATAGGTAAATACATTAATTAAAATTTTAATTGCTTTACATTTTATAATTAAAGATTTTTACTAAATATCAAAATCCCTTTGGATAACAATTCAATCTGCCATTTTGATAATACTCACTAAAATCTTTCTGCCTAAGTTCTGAACACTGCTTCTCAAGGCAGGGAGACAGGAAGATGGTGGACTGGCCCCTTTGTGTAGACAGAACAGAGTTTTGTTTTGTTTTGTTTTCAAACTCAGAACAGAATTCATATTCCTTTGTAACATTTGTCAGTGAAAACTTATACTCTATTCAACCTAGTTCTTCATATATGTTATAGTTAAATATACTATAACATAGTTATATATATAGTTATAACTAAATATAGTTAAATATACTATCGCATGCATTTATTTAGAGTAACTATTGAATAGGGCTTACTTATCCTAGTCTTCTATGTTTAATTCTAAACATATAAGGAAAATAACTTAAATCTCCCCCAAACAATAACAAGCTGTATGAGGAATAAAAGAAAAGAACACCCTGTAGCCAGCCAATCATGAAACTCAGCAGCTTTCCCCGCCCTGGCTTTCTTGGACTATGGTTATCTTTCATATTGGCTACTGCAGACAGATAGGATAGTCAGTGATAACCTTCTGTACAATAATGGTTGGATACCTGGAGGATGATGAATACAAAGTCTAAAAGCATAATTTAAAGTAGATATTCCTGTTACAAGTGTTTAATGAGAGAATCAAATGTAGATAAATGCCAGTGAGTTAATTGCTTATGCTGAAGAATCATGAAAGCATTAAAGTTCGCTTTCACAAACCTGAGCTACCATTGTCTTGTTTTAGAAAAACTGATATGATTTAAACTATTATTCCAAATAATGCTCTTAATTTTTTATATCTGCATAAGACCTGCTTGAACATGTAGATCTATTCTGTCACGCATAGTAAAGATATGATTAAGTATTTGTGTTTTCCTTATATTATAAATATGCTACTTATCTGAAGTTAAATATTGAGTAGATTATTTAAGTGTTATATAATAAAGAAACAGAAACATGTAATATTTTACCAAAAATGAATTAAAAAATAAGACAACAATGATTTTTGCTTTTAAATTTATGCTCATTTAATATTTATATCTTCATACCTACATAAAGTTGTAATTCTAATTTTACTATTGGTAGACCTTTAAGAACGAATATATAAATCTAAATTATACCATTGACTGTGTTTCATAGATAGTCACACACATTGTGTATGATTCAATAATATGAAATGTTATGATGGTATCTAAAGGCTAGAGTTGCTTAGGTTCTATCCAAGGGAATTTATTTTTGAAATTAGCAAACATAATTTGTTAAGAAGTCTTACTTGGATATATAAAGAAATTCACTCAAAAGGGTATTGTTGAAGTTATATTCTAATGTTTTGATAATTTGAATAGTGACAACATAGAAACATTCCCCCAAAATTCCAAAGGGCAGCAAAAAGCATCTCAGAGTGAAAATGCAAGGGGAACTGCCATGGATAATGTGTACTTTTTGCCCAAATTTTTGAGGGAAAAAATAAGGATGCACATTATACATGGGTAGTATCTAAAATAACTTGTATCTCTTCTTGTGTTATGTAATTGTTACATAAAATTTCTTATACCATGATATGTTCCAAAAATAAATGCTAATATTCCTTTATAATACAAAAACAAGTTTCTAAATATAAATAAATAATTAAATTTAAAAAAATTAAAACAAAATTTTTTCCTGAAAATTTGAGCCAAAAACATGGGTGTAACTTATACATGGCAAAATACTGTTTTGCCAGTATAATGCAAATATTGGAGTCTGATGTCCTCAGACCTACTATGATGTCTGTGACTTATTAGATATTCATTAAATGTTTGTTGACCACATAGCTTTTCCATTTTGTCAGACTAGAAAAATTATGGCAAAGGTCTTCAGTGCCTTGGAAGGGCTATAAGTATAGCATTATCAAATAAGGAATATTACATATGGTGCTACTATGAACATTTGGGCTAAGTGGTTTCCTAAAGTGGTTTCATCAGTTTCTAAAGTGGCTGCAGCAGTAATGTGTGTACGTTCTAGTTGCTCCACTTTTTTGTCCTCACTGCATATTTCCAGTCTTTTCTTTAGCATTCTAGTGTGTCTCTTACGGTGTCTTCATTTGCATCACCCTGATGTTTAATAACATTAAGCACTTTTGAGATGCTTATTAACCATATAAATGTCCCCTTATTGAAGTAACCATTTCAAATATTTTTGTTTATTTTTCTATTGGGTTGTCTGTCTTTTTATTCTAAATTTATGTATTATTTATATCTTCTGGTCTTTTATCTTGATTTTTGAGTCATTTAGACATATGTGTATTGCAGATATCTTCTCCCACTCTCTAGCTTGCTTTTTAAATTTTTGGATAATGTCACTTAATCTAAATGTCCATCAATAACAGAATGGATAAATTATGGTATATTCATACAGTTGGATACAACACAGCATTGAGAAAAATGAATTACAGCTACATGAACAATGTAAATGTATCTTACAAACATAGTGTTAAACGCAGAAGGCTAAATACAAAATAGTTCATATTATATGCATCATTTTATATAATATTCATAAGTAGCCAAAGTAGTAGATGGGACACTAGTAATACCCTGTTTTTATATCTACGCATTGTTCATATTGATGTTGGTTACACTGGTCTGTGTATTTAGTAAAAATATGTTGTTACACATTTATGGTTTGTGTATTTTTCTGCATGTATATAATTTTCTATATATGAATGCTGTACTTCAATAAAGACTTCACATACAAAGATATAGACTAACCACAGCTGTAAGAGAATACTTCATCAAAGGCAGAATCCCTTTAATGAGGATGAAGAGTAACTGACAGGGTGATTAGTGTCAGATTTCCTTCATGGTGTGTTGGCTCTGGTCAAGGTCCACATCAAATTTTTGGCTGTTGAATACAAGCAATTAATGGGGCAAGCAATACTATGTTATATTAAGCTTAAATTTGAGATTTGGTTTAAAGAAACATGATAACCTCCATGAAATCAGTCTTCCCTTCTAGTTAAATGGCTCAAATGATTGCCTTTGGATGGTAGTTAATGCATCATTTCTAGGTTTAAGGATAATTTATTTCTTAGAAGACTTTTAATGTCCATATATCCCAGTTATTATAATAATCTGTTACCAAGATATTTTTGGTTAATAGGAAAATGTTAATGAATGGCCATTATGCTTAACTTTTTTATCCATATGAGGCAGTGTAGTGAGGTGGGGAGAAAAAGTGATTTGGCATTTCAAGAAAATGCTGTGAAAGTCATTTCTATCATTTATCAGCTGTTCACTTTGTATAAATTCCTTCATTTTTGAGCAGTTTCTAATTTATGTGATATAGAAACACTCTCATGGCACATAGTAAGTACATGATCATTGACAGCTATTATTGTATAAATTTGTGGCCTTTCAAGAATTTAAAATTTAATTTTTGAGAAAAAATTTCAGTATATTTTATTGATTGTGCTATTATAGTTGTCCCATTTTTCTCTCCCCTTTCTCCCCCTTGGCCCCGCACCCCCCCACCCCGCAGCATTCCCACCCCTTAGTTCATGTACATGGATCGTACATATAAGTTCTTTTGCCATTTCCCATACTACTCTCAACCTCCCCCTGTCTATTTTGTATCTACCAATTATGCCTCTTATTCCCTGTACCTTTTTCCCATTCTCTCTTCCTCTCCCTCCCCTCTGATAATCCTCCATGTGATCTCCATTTCTGTGATTCTGTTCCTGTTCTAGTTGTTTGCTTAGTTTTTATTTTTGAGAAAATTTAAAGTGCTTTAATACAGATGAAAATTAACTATGTGATTACCATAGATAATAGAAAATACTTTTAAATTTAACTTGCATATTGTGCAGAAGTACAATTTTTAATTAATGGTTCACTGTGCCTTTATGAATAGAAACACAGAATTTCCAGATTATCAGTTTTCTTAGTATATTATCAAATTAGATAGACTCAAATATAATTCATATTACCTATCTTTGATGACGAGCTTCTGGAGGTATACCTTTAATTTGGAGAAAAGGAGTTATTCTAATGATGACCACGGTGATAAAATAGCTAGCAGTAATTAATCTCTTACTACATGGCAGGCACTATTGTATTAGTTTCATACAAATTTCCCTATTAATCCTAACACCTTGGATAAAAGAGAACATTTATATTATTATGCCAACAAAGAAAGAGAAAGGTTAAGACATCATTTTAAACAAACTACAAATATAGAACTCTTGGAAAATGATGATTTATAGAACTATCTACTGATAATTATGAAACAATGTTGTAGATTTTAAATCTTATTCTGTCAAGGGGTTTCATATAAATCATTTTCAGGGGAAATTCTTTTTTCTAAGTTACAAGAATTGGCTTTAAAATTCTGAAAACTGTGTTATAGTTTGTCTGATCTTCCTTAATCCTAAATGAAAATAATGAGAGATATAATTGATTCCCCCCACATTTCTTCTAGGTTAACTTAGCAGGATTTGAATATCACCTCCATACGCTCACTATCCAATATTTAATATTATGATTTGTAAGCTTGGGGAAAGAGATCATCAGGAAGTATCTAGGTATAGAATTAGATTTTCCATCTTTTTGCCCTTTAATCAACATTATTAGGAATTAATTTTATTACTCCTTTCAGAAAAGAAAATTTTATTGTTAAGTTCTTTTATGTTTCTCTTTCATTCATCTCTGGTTTTTGTTCTTCATTATTGTTTCTTCTACTTTTCTGGGGGGGTTAATTTGCAGTTTTTTCTAAGTTGTTAAAATGGATATTTTATTGATTTAGCTATTCTTTCATAATATATGTATTTAAGACTATTGCCTCTAGGCATGGTTATTTTCTATACCCTATATTTTTGGCATGTCCTATTTTTATTATCATTCAGTTTATCAGTTTTTGTTTCTATTATGATTTCTTTTTTGATCTATGTAGGATTTGGGGGATTTTGTTATACATTTCTTATTTAATATTTTTGTTTTACAAAATTGAGTAGACTCAGCAGAGGTTGTTACCGTAAGTTGTAGCTTACTTGTTTATTAGTATTTGTCTAGTTATTTTGAGTCTTATAGAAAATATTTGATTCTTTTCATGAACCAGAGTAAAAAAACATTTTGTTCATTACCTAAATTTATGTGTGTAACAAAACATTTTAGAACAGTAAATCACTAAAATCATAAAACACAATTATATTTTATAATTATAACTAGTACTACATATTAAGCATTGCCTGTTTTGATTTATTGTTTTAAAATATTAATACAGACATATTCAGTAATGGCAGATTAAGCTAATTTTAGCTTTATTAATATTGATGAATATTTGGAGCTCTGTTTAGGGTACTAATCAAATATAATATATAGAAGACCTGAAGGAATTCTTCAATGTTTTCAGGTTTAGAAAAATCTAAAACTAGTAAATATGTAGTTTTAAATTGGCTATTTAAATTTACTAATGAAGTGAAACTTTTGGCCCCCAAAGACAGAAGTGATGAATGTTATTTTGAATGCTTTAGGAGCAGTAACAGTAACTGCTGAGTCATGATCTTGTATTTCTACAGACCTGAGGATGGGGTAACAATTTTTAAAGGCAGTAGGACTTATATGCCATTATAGCATTTGGATAGCAAGAGAAATCTTACTAGAGTAATGAAGGGCAATCTCAAATTTTGATTCAAAATCTAGTATATTATATGTTTTGACATAAAGTACACGATGCCTACAATGATTAGCCTCATTGCTAGGAAGAAAAATCAGAGAATCCTTGCAAAAGGATACAATGATAATAGACTTAAAAAAACAGACACATACCTGTACTAGTTGCAGGTAGTACACTGTCCAAATTCTGGTGAGGGCATTGTGAGTGTTCTCAAAGCAATACTCTGTGTATGAGATGAGTACATAAAATGTTTGTATTTAAAAAATGTGCCTATTTGTACTGTTGTGCTAATTATGCCTTTTTCTGTTTCCTCAGCTTGAAGTTATAACTGCACTTTTTGTTACAAATCATGAGAAGGTCTTACTGATGTGCATGGAAAAGCTGCACGAGAGGTCCGGTGGTGTTTTTGGTGGGAGGGGAGCGAAGTGGACAATTTCTGAAAATTAGAGATTTCCTTGACATAATGGGAGGCTGTAGTGAAATAAGATGCTTTAGTCTGGACTTAGCACGCCTGCAGTGGCAGGTGACCTCATGACCTTTGTGCTGTGCAGCTTTTCCAGGGCACGTCTCTGGTGTGACCAGCATCTGTGACTTTGTGTTGTTGTTGCATAATGCTGGATTGGTTTCCTTGTGAGGAAATGGCTTCAGTTAGTTGAATTTCTGATTATCAAGCTTCTTTTATCTTTGAATTTCCTTTTAGCTCTGAATTAAGATCATAGGAATTAATGGGTAAAAAAATGGTCTGACTACCTTATTTTACTTTTTTAAAGGACAGTAGATCCTAGTCCATGCCACTTTACTCTAAAAACATGAAATTAAAAAA
This sequence comes from Anoura caudifer, assembly GCA_004027475.1. Taxonomy (NCBI): domain Eukaryota; kingdom Metazoa; phylum Chordata; class Mammalia; order Chiroptera; family Phyllostomidae; genus Anoura; species Anoura caudifer. The sequence goes on along the minus strand of PVKU01003894.1, from coordinate 46,998 downwards.
TTATCTAGAGGATGGTATGGTTAAAAGTAGTTGTATAGATTATTGTTCTCTGGCTACCACTAGATCATATTCAGTGATAACTACAGGCAGGCATTATCTAGAATGCCAATTAACTAGCAAGGTAACAAATCAACCAGCAAATTTGGCTTTTAAAATAATTTTTTTTCTCTCAAAGAGAAAATGAGAAGAAAAATGAAAATGTAAAGAAAAAGAAAAAAATACGAAATGTACAAGGTAAATCAAGAATGTGGTGTAAAGTGCACAGGACCACGGGTGTATGTTGTTACACATGTGTGTTGTCAGTTTGTGGCGCTTCTTAACGAGCGTGTGCTTGCTAAAGGTGCAGGCCATGCCTGTGATATGTATCCTAGATGCTCACACTGCCCATTCCAGTAGGTTCTGATGGTGTGTGATTTGATTAATGCTATTAAGCAGGAAACTCTAGAACTTAAGACATATTCAGAGTTAAAGGAAATCTTATGATCTGTGCTTGCAAGCTTTATTGGAATAAGTAATGGCATAAACCATAACAAACAAATTTATGTATTGCTTCTGAATTACCCTGAAATGTGTATAGGACTCCAGTCATAACATTTTTACGCTTTCTTTTATCTTTTTTCCCCCTCAGATACAACTTGCAAACTTTCAGTGACTTCGTAAAGATAGAGTGGAACCTCTCATTTTATTGTAGGCCTAGTCATTCATTCACTTAACATTTTTCAGAGCATCTTACTCTAGTATGCTATCCTGGCTTCTCCCTGCTGGGCAAACATGATTGATCACCCTAGACAGAGTCCCTGCTCCAGGGGGCTTTCCACCTACTGGGTGGGACACTGCTTTACTCCTTTGGCACAAAACAACCCAACGGTGGAACGTTTTCCCTACAGGACTTGCAATAAAGGTTTCCTTGCTGTCACTAGAACTCCCATGGGAGTTCAGGCTTGGAGTGTGGCCAGTTGACTGTGGCTTTTCTAATCACTCAGTTTGTCAGTAAAAGTTTCAGGGTAGCAGTAATTCCCCTGAGCGAATGGATAAACTCTGTAGCTGTCAAACAAGTAATCAGAAGGTCCAAATCAACTTCTACAATTGTTCTCGCAATCAGAGGGAATAGCACTGTCGGGAGTCTCATCACATTTTACCAAAGAAAAAAGTTATTTTAAGGTCACTGTGGCACATCTAAAATCTTGGTTCTCATCAATGGTTGCAGGTCTGTCCCTAGTTAATGGTACTTCTTCAGTAAGTGAACTTAATTCTCTCTATCTCTCTCTCTCATTCACTCACTAAGCCAGCAAGTTGAAAGATCAGCTATTTAAGGCATTCAAAGTAGGAGAAAAATACCTATCTGGAGGATGACAAAAAACAGCCTCTCACTATCCTAATAGTAACTGAACATTTGTCCAGGACTTGGGCATACACCAACTGCATATACTCCCCAAGAGATGTGATAACTTCTTCAGGGGTGGTCTGCCAGTAATTAGGCAACATGGAGAAATCACCACTTCCTTATGCCTTGTGCTCTTTTCTTTATAGAGCACTTTGCCTTTATTCTTTTATTTAATGATTTTGGTGAGCTTGGGCCTGGAATAGATCTTTTCAGATGAGAAAACAGACTGGGAGAGAGGGGTGAGATTGTAACTAGAGCTCAGGCCTTCTTTCTCTTCCTATCATTATTCTTTCTCTGCAATATAACTTTACCCCTAATCAAAAGAGAATAAAGAAGAGCAATCTTGGATGTAGGTCCTTGCCTTTCATGGCTTGGAATACTTCTTTCCAGCTCCTTCTTGTGTGCAAGGTTTCTTTTGAGAAATCTGCTGACAGTCTGATGGGAACTCCTTCGTAGGTAACTCTCTCCTTTTCTCTTGCTGCTTTTAAGATTGTCCCAAGCCTTATCTTTAATCTTGGCTAATGTAATTATGATGTGCCTTGGTGTGTGTTTCCTTGGGTCCAACTTCTTTGGGACTCTCTGAGCCTCCTGGACTTCCTGGAAAAAAGAAAAAACATGCCAAAACATATTTATAAATTTGTCTTTTACTATGTGAACTCTGGATGGCTTGATGGCCTTTACCAGATCTTCATTTCCCTATCTACAAAATGCAGATAGTAATGAAATCTCCCTGATAAAGTTCTCCTGAGGATTAATGGCCTACACGAGCATCTGGGACAGAGGTCCACACTCCGGGAGGGTCAGCTATTGTTATGCAAGACTTGCAAAATGTTTTCCTGTGCATGATCTTTTTAGTGTTCATATACATCCTTTTCCAATTGTGCTCTTAGCCTGGGGCAAAGCATTGCTAATATTATCAGATTTTTCAAGCTATTGTTTAAGGAAGAAAATTTGATTCTGAGATTGTATTGAGTATTTTTCTTAGGATCATTTTGTGTCATGTATTTCTTGTTAGAATAAGCCAGTTCTAAAAAAAGTCCGTAAGAAAGTTTTTATCCTGTTCATCATATACAAGTTAATGCCCTCTGTCTGCCTGGCACTTTCAAACAGTCATTTAAATAGGCTCATTTGCTTTATGAATGTCTTTAACTGTTTCCAGTTGGTAGAATCTCATCTATGAGAAATCCATCTGAATTTGTAATGACTTTTTGAATTTATGAATGTGCAGATCCACCATTGCCAAATTATTTCTATTAGAGGGTAATCTGTGTTGAAATCACTGAATTCATTTTTGATGGACCTCTCATGTAATTAAAAAAACATATTTTAAACATCCAATTAGAAACTCTTCTTCTCATGACCCATTGCCCTATGGAATTAATCATTAGTAGAAGAATGTTCTGTTGGGGAGATATTTGAAGACAGCAACTAAATGTGCATCCTTAAAATAAAAACACAATTATAGTGGCTCTCCAAGGTCAACCCCTAAGTGAAGTGGTCACATAGGTGGGCTTCAGTGTGAAGACTCCCATTTCCTTCTCTCTTCCCCCACCTCCTCAATCTCTCTTCATGCTTGTGCCAGGATGTCTGCAGGGCTTCCTCAGCCGGTGTGTCTTCAAGCCTGATGCACCTCCCTGCTCCTCCCTGGGGCCATCACAAAGTGCCATTCCTTTAGGCTCTCTAACTCCATTTCTCTTAGTTTCCAAGGAAACAGTAAGGAGATAAAGCTATCCCGGGTAGGGTGCTTGCAGACAATCACGAAGAGGTGATAAGACTTTTGTATTTCAATAACTTGGGCCTTAAGGAGAGAAAAGAAATGAACTTATTATTTATGATACCTACCTTTAGTGCTTACTAGGCACTAAACATCTTATTCATGTTTTAGCTCAAGCACAACATCTGAAAGACCCTCTTCTCTGACATGACGCCCATCCATCCCCCTCTATCCCCTTTGCTACTTCATTTTGTTTCGTATCATTCATACATTGGTATTATAGCCACGATCTATCTACATGTTTGTTCATATTCTGTCACATCAGCTAAAATGGTAACCCTATGAGAACGTGACCTTTGTTTTGTTTGCCACTGTATCCTTCATATTTAGAACAACAGGGGCTACATATTCCTTGAATTCAGTTGGGCATTATCTCCATTTTCACAATGGAAATGGCTCAGAAAAGTTAAGTAATGAGAATAAAGACACATAGACAGAAAGTAGTAGGTCAGAATCCAGGTTTGTTTGGCTCCAAATCCTTAGTCTGTCATTACCTCATGCTGTAACTTTCCCTACCTCTGACATAATGAGGAGGGATCCTCATTAAATAATGGCAGATGATATAAGAGTTCTTTGAGAGAGCTTTTTTCTTGTTGTGTGTTTTTCTTTCTTTCTTTTATTTTTTATTTTTTTTTTTTTGCTATTGCACACCCTTTAGGACCCCTAAAAATCATAATTGAAAGATTTCTATCTATTCTATCCATGCAGATAGCTGATCCAGTTAATGTTTATATTTGGGGAATTTTGAGAATCTAAGATAAAGTGATATCTTGAATGAAATCAAGTTATCATTAGTATAGAATAAGAGAAATATTATAGAACAAGAGAAATAATTTGAAGATCAGTCTGTCACCTGGATATTGAAGAATAGTGACAAAAATGGAGGCAAAAAGTCTTTGTATATGACCTTTACATGGTGTCTGGGATTAATTAGTGCAAAAATAAATCTTAACAAAAAACCATAATATTATGTGGTTTAATATTAAAAAAGCAATTTATCATGAACCAGTGGGATGTTTGTGGGTAGACTCCATTTGCTTATTTATTCCAGAGATGCTTGGTCATGGAACAGTGGAGGAAGGGTCTTGGTGTACTGTCTACAATGACGTGTTGTCTACAGTGACCTTTAGAAATAAGTTCTGCTCTTAAATCCTTTGATACCTTATTTCCTTTGTATCTTTTCTGGATTTATTTTTTCTGACCGGTGTTAGTGACACAAAGTCTTTGTTTTTGTCTTTAGGTCTGCATTGTTAAAATAAGCAGATTCTAGTGAGAAGCAAGATCGAATCTTATGATGTTATTTCCTTCCTGAAAAACAGCTCCCACCAAGGGAATATTTATGAACATTCATGTGATTATTCAGTTAAAAAGAAAAAGGATGTGTTCCTGTGTCTGAGTAAATCTGTAGTGATTCACAGTTTATGGTTTTCTTAATTGTAGATGGGTCCGTTCACATTTTCAGTGCCCTGGTCCAGTAACTTGTTACCTAGGATGATAAAAGACATTTTGTTTGAGATATGCTGCTCTCAAGATGTAGATATGAATACTCTTACTGTCTCATCCACGGGATCTTTACCACCTCCCCTCTTCTAGGATTTGTGAAGATTTTAAAATCACTTCCCTGTCCCACCTTAGCTCTGAATTTTACATTAAGCTCTAAGAGGACTTAAAATCCTTTAGAGTCATTTGGAATAACCAGCTGGGTTCTGTGATAAGCAAACAAACTGGTCAACCTTTTTTCTAATGACTCTCCCTTTCTCCTTGACACTGCCGAAGGCAGATGTGTGAAGGTAATCTGTTCCCACGACACATGCTTTACCCTGGCCAATTAGTGGTTGAAAATGTCCAGCAGAATATCCCATTTAATTAGGCATAGGCAAACGAAGACTGCCCGTGTCTTATATTACCTTTAAATGCTCAAGTTCCTTTAAATTGTACAAGAATTACTTTTCAGTATTGTTTTGGAATTGATATAGCCTAACAGCAGTGAATAGAAACATAAAGGAATATTTCTTCCCAGGAGTGACACAGCCCCTTGAATGATAATACTTTCTTTGTACACAGGGGCCCAGTGCTTTTTATATCTTCATATATTTTGTTCACAGTCCATATGTGTTGCTTCTTTTCAATCTCTTTTTTCTCTTTGTAGAGATGCCTGTTCTAGTGTGAGATAGCCCTAAGTTTTTTTTTCGGCCTTATTATTTTTATTTGTTGGCATTAATAAGCAAACAGCTTGCAAAATCCAAGTGAACTTAAATACCGCATGTTTACCATATAATTTCACCCATTTATTTTTTAAGCATTTTTATTCATTTATTATTTATGAGGTTTGGGGAGAGAGTGGGGTCTAAAACAAGTTCAGGATGTATCCTCACAGATTCATAGACCAGTGGGGCAATAGGCTTCAGCAAGCACTTGAATCTAGTGTGATGTGTTCTGGCAGAACCTGGAAGCTGCAGGAACATGTGTCAGGGGCCCATGTTAGGCAGCAGGAAAGAATTCCCAGAGGAGGTGTGTTGTAAGCTGAGACATGATGGGTGAGATGGTTAGCTTAGAAAAGTATTTTATAAAGCACGTTTTTACTCATTTTTGTGCTTATGAGCTTCTAGTTCTGGAAAATGTATTTTATGTTGATAACTACAACCAAAAGAGTTGTTTCAGACAAAAAGCAATTCATTGAGTTGAAAAAAATAAAACTTGATATATAATTAAACTATATGGGGCTGCATAGTGACATGAAAATGGAATGATGCTGAAATGATGGAAGCTTGGGTTCAAATCCCTCTTCTCTTGTTTATTAATTACCATATTTTGGTGTGTATAATGCACACCCACATTTTTGGCCCAAACTTTCAGGGAAAAAATTCTTTCATCTTAAATTTTTAATTCAGTTTGTTTGTATATAAAACTGATTATTGTATTCTAAGGTATTATTTTGCATATGGATATTATTGCTTTCTAGGTTTACACTTCTAACACATAATTTGGGCAAAAAAAGCACATTATATATGGCAAAATATGGTGTGTGCTTCTGAATACATTGCTTAACTATGCCAACCTTCAGTTTTCTCTTTTCTCCCTAGGGTTTGTTAAGATTAAATGAGGTATAAAATATCAGCATACAGTAGCTCCTTTTCATTTATTTTATTTTTAGATTTTATTTATTTATTTTTAGAGAGAGGGGAAGAGAGAAAGAGAGGGAGAGAAACATTTACTAGTTGCTTGTCAAATGTGCCCCAACCGGAGACCAAATCCATAACCCAGGCCTGTGCCCCAACCAGGGAGAGAACCAGCCACCATTTGCTTCACTGGACGATGCCCACCCACTGAACCACACCGGTCAGGGCAATAGTCCTTTTTCAACAGTATCATTCTGTTACTGATTCAGGACTCTTGGAAGGATCTGAAAGCCATCAATGACGTTAAACATTTGCAGCAGGGTGAGCTAGTTAGCCTACAAGAAGGCATTTGAATTGACTGATTAATTTTGCTCCCTTATTTGTGACATGGCATGGGGACCTTTTTCAGGATCAAATTACCCTATTCTAGGAAAGATGGTGATGATAATTGCATCTTTTTTGCAAGTACTAGTGAATATAAATGTAGTTTCACAAAGTGAATTTTATATCTTTTTGGGTTCAAGAACTTATGCAGGCATTTTGGAGTATCCCATTACCCTATGTTTTTCTGGAGTACACTTTTGGAGTTCTATATTTTATTCCTTTAAATTAAAAAATACGAATTTGATGGGACTAAAAGTATTTCTTTAACAACCTGGCAATCCAGATTCTGTGAGATAATTTCCATGGCACATCACTTTTAGGTAGTTTGTACAGTCACTTGGGAGCATTCTGTAGAGAGGTTGGAACTTAGATTTTGGAGTTACTCTGTGTCCTAGTTTTGGCCCTGCTACATGTTAGCTTGTACAAGTTCATATCACCAAGCCACTATTTCCCCATCTCTACAATAATACCTATAATAGTTACTACAATAATAATAGCCACCTGACAGAAATTCAGAATTAATTAAGATAATCAATATAAAGTACATACTACATGCTTAGAATAGAGCAAGAATTCAGTTAATGCCAACTACAATCTCTCCATTTGGTTTGGAACATTTAAAAAAAAGTACAACTCCAGGTCTGTTAGCAGATAGACTACTTATTGGTGTAGTATAGGCAGGACTTAAGACAAAATTAGTAACTCCATAATCATGTTAGTAGGTGATGGTAAATGGTGTTATTAACCTGGGAGTAATAGCAGGCATTGTCTTGTTTAGCTGGGTTTTTCTCTTAATATACTCTTAACTCTCCAATAGTAATTTGTTGGATTCCAGTACAGCCCACATGCAGAAATTTTGCCAAATGAAAATTTTATCATTGTGGTCCCTCATGTGTAGTATAAGTAATAAAATGAATACAATTAACATTTCTAATTTCTCAAACTTACCATTAGCAAGGCTGCTTTTTTTCAGTGTATTGCTCTAAAACTGACTTTGTGTTTTGGTTTGTTTGCTTGTGTTAAATGAAAGGATTGCTTATGCTCTTAAGCAGTCCCCACAAAGTGCCAGTATGCCTTCCCAAACTCAGGCCTACTAAGCTTAATTCCTAAAGTGGTTCTTATTTCTTTTATCTAAATGTCTGGACTAAATTTCATGCTATCATTAATTAGAGCCATACTTTGTGTTCCCAAGTCACTCAGCTTTAGCAAGTACTGGTACTATTTAATTTGAAACTTTCAATTTAATTCTGTTAGAAGAAAATGTACTTAATTACAAGTTACAAGTATTGTTATCTATTACATTCAGAAGGTTTACCTATAGTCATAGAGACAAGCAGTAATATTAAATAGAAAGGATGGTTCTGAATGTTGGTAATTAAAAACATTAATTTCTGCTCTTATGTTTTTAGAGTGTGTGAGTATGGGCTACTCTTGCTGAAATTTTCTTTAACTAGATGATAGTAACAGTGTGCAATTTTTTAGGGCCAGTCACAGGGGAAATAGTCAAAAAGCAGAATTTTTCTTTTTCTTTTTAAATTATGTTTTATTGATTATGCTATTATAGTTGTCCTGATTTTTTTCCCCCTTTGCCCCACCCCGGCTTTACTCAGCACCCTCAATTAGAGCATCTCATATGTAAAACTCCTATAGCTACCACTGTCTAATCAGTAATTTGGGTTATGGTCAATCAAAAGGACTGTGCATGAACCAATCCCTGCCATGAACACTTGTGGCTCAAGGAGGTAGCATTTTTGGATAGACTTTTCTAGTCCCTTTACATCATTTGTTTCCTCCTCATCCTTTTTATTTCCCTGACAATCTGATTGAGAGTTAAATTTGTTATTATGCTATAGTCTTGCAACATCATAGGGACATTTAGTATCCTGATGTATTTATTAGTTTTTGGAAATGTAAAGTCCATTTCAAAACTAGATGACAGGTAATATTATTATACAAAATCTAATGTACACAAAATAAGTGGATAACAATAAACTATCACATATCTATTATTAGGCCTCCACAATTTCCAACATTTTGGCAATCTTCCTGACAATTTTTCTGGATCATTTTTCTGAAAACTCCACTATTAAAGTTAACAGAAATAATGATATTGTGCTGTGCTCTGGCTATTAATTTTTCAAAATTTAGAAATTTTTCTTTAGAAAAACTCAGTCATATAAACAGAAAACTACAAATAAGCTGTCTTATCTGATTCCATATAGAAATGATGTAATGATGCTATGCACTCAGAGATAGTTTCTAAGAGTTTGATATATGATATTGTCTTATTTATAAATCATGTACTGAATGTAAGGTTGGGAGAAAAATTTTTTTTAAGACAGTTCAATTAATATCTGGACTGTGTTTTTCAATTTAGAGATTAGAATAACTTAGAAATTTAGAGAGATTGAATGGTTTCTTGTTACACTTTTATGCCCAGCTAAAATACTTAATCCAACATTTTATGATGAAATATCTGACTTATTTTAATTTTAAAGCTAATTTCAGTGAAATTAATATGTCCTTTTAAAATTCTTTTTTAACTTTTTAAATTATTTTTTCAAGTACAGTTGTTTCCATTTTTCTCCCACCACTCCCCCCACCCCAGCCATCCCCACCTCCCACCCTTCTTTGGTTTTGCCCATGTGTCCTTTATAGTTGGTCCTGAAAACCCTTCCCTCTTTCCCCCCATTATCTTTTCCCACCTCCCCTCTGGTTACTGTCAGTTTGTTCTTTATTTCAGTGTCTCTGGTTATATTTTGCTTACTTGTTTGTTTTGTTGATTAGGTTCCACTTATAGATGAGAGATCATATGGTATTTGTCTTTTGAAATTCTTAACAGCTTTATCTATTGTTTAGCTCTCATGATCTTTGTACTCAGAAATTGTAATGACTAAACCATATAATTTATCATACCATTCTATCAGTTCACTGATTACCAAAACAGTAAAGACTTGTCTAAAGTCAAATAATTGTATAATTGAATTAGAATGGGTCTCCTGATTCTTAGGCCAGGTCTGGTATCACTATCTCATCATACTTTCTAAAATCCAATAAAAACTTACAGATTAAATAATTGCCCTATGGTCCTATAGCCAGGAATTAAAGTTAGGACAAATAGGATAAGAATGATAATGATGAAAATAATAATAATTATTCTAGTTATGTGGCAGCCACTTTTCCATCAGCATTATTCAATCTTTCTCCTTTCCTTAATAAATATTTATCAAACTCCTATGAAGTGCCAGACACTGTTCTAGGTGCTGAAGTGTAGCAATACGCAAAGTCCTATTTCCTTGCTCTCATGCATCTTTTTTTGTAGTGTTCTGTATAGATCATCCTATTATTTGAATTTACACAACTCTACAGATAGCTACTCTTCTTATTTCCATTTTATTATTGGGGAAATTGAGTCACAGGGAGTTGAAGCATTTCAAAGTCATGGTCACTCAGGTAGGCTGTGACACCCAGAACTTGAGCAGATGGTTTTGTTTTAGAAAGCATACTATAAACATCCTTTTAACACTGCTTCCATATTGAAATCCAAAGCCTTTATTTGCAATTGCTCTGCTATGCCCGCCATTAGTTCTGCATTTCTTACTGAAGTTCTTAGCTTTGTCATTAAACGTGAAACCGTGGGTGGCAAAGGAGGTTATACTGTATCCATACAACTCAGCCTGTTTCCAGGGAACTTCTGTTGGAGGCAAGGGAACAGTTTTCTCTCCCCTTCATTTAGTGGTTTAGTCGCTGGCATGTTAATTAAGATCCTCAATTGTGATTGTGATTTTTCTGGTAGCAACAGAAAGAGTGCCAGTTTGTTTTAAAATTTGAGCAGCATTGTTCCTTGGGATCATTTCCTAAGTCACCCAGCTGATATGACCTAAGACAGCCAATATAAAATTAGATTTGGAGAAGAAAGATGGACTTTTTAAAAAATGTAACCACCACATTTAATTTATTTTAATTTTTATTTCTAAAAAATGAGGTTTCTTATGGAAGAAAAAGTAGAAAACAGGGAAAGGGTTAGCATATTTCTAGTACTGACTGATAAAAACTATATAAGAATGTAAAATACCAGTGAATCAAAGTAGCTAGAAGTTGATGCCAAAAATTAAAATGTTGCTTTTAGCTACAAAAGCATTCTATTAAATTATTCCATAGAAAATATGGCAATTGATGAAATGTTAGAGTATAAAATGTAAAAAACAAAGGCATTCAGAATATAAAGTTAAAACTTGTTTCTCTTTTTTTAAAGGCTTATACAGGGTAATTGTAGTTCCTTCTTTAATGTCAGCTGTTAACTAAGAATGTGAAGAATATTAAGTTTGATCTTAAAGGCTCTGAGTTACAATAGGCTTCTATGGAAGAATCCATGCATAGAAGTAGCCATGAAGAGTTCTGAAATGCATTAACACCAGGGTGATGCCACAGGTATGGGCATTGTGACCAAAATGAAGGGTGATGCTAAACTCAGATTTTCAATGGAATTCATACGCCATCTCAGCACTCTTGTTTGGAAATCAAGAAATATTACCTGTGTGTCCCTTCTGTCAGCCTACGTCCTGGAAATAATGAAAATTTTTGTTTAATGTGAAGTTCAGGAACACCTTAAAAATCTTCGGTGGAAAAATATGCCCAAGGAGAAAATTATTAAGAAAAAATTAAAAATCCTGGAATATTAAGAACTATGGGAGATTAACCACAATATTGTTCACTAGTAATTAAACTAAAAAATGATAGTGTATTCAAAGTTATTTATGTTATAGAATAATAGGCATTTACTTAGGCACATTTTAGAATTTGCTGTCAAGGCTTCTGTGACTTCCACTGAAGATTTCCTTGCTTCGTGGGTACAGCCATACTGGAGCACAGACACAGCCGGAACAAACAGGCACATTTCCTGTGCCTTACTGACCATTAGTTAACTGTTCACCAAATGGGTTGTGTAAATTCTAACAGATTCATTGTCTCCCATTAAAGATTTAAGCCTCTTCTTTCTACTACGTATTGATTGCTACTCCCTAATTCTCACTCTTTGGGTAGAGTGGGAGAATTGGTATAATTAATCTTCCCTTGACTTCAAGTTCTTAGCATTCGGATAAATGATACCTAGCTCTGGTTTTAAGGCTCAGTGAGAAATCATATCATCAAAAGATGTGTGACTGAATTCTTAAATTGTCAATAACGTTACCTAAGTTTATTTTGATGCATAAAAGTCATATTTTTAGGAAAATTTAAAAGGCCTTGAAGTGTGTTTGCTGCTGGTAAAAAGTTTGGGAATTATAAACTATACCTGTTTATTCCTTTGGCAATAAATAGCATCTGTTTGTTGCAAACCCTGATGATCCCTAAAATTTTGCAGTTTCTACAAAGCTGACCTAAAAATTGCTTTCTTAATGACTTGTGCTTTATGGGTCTTTTTAAAGAAATCTTTCTGATCCTGAGGTCACAAATATATTATCCTACATTTTCTAATGATAGTTGTTGGTTTTTTTTTTTTAATGAATTTTCCTCTTCCACATTGGTCTATTTGTATTTAACTTTGGAATACAATATGTGGTATCAGTCTGATTTTATGTTCTATATTTTGAGCTGATTTTCCCAACCTTATTTGCTAAATAATTTATTCTTTCCAAATTGATATATACTAGATTATTATGTAAATACTTTCATTTTTGTGTTCTCTACTGTATCTCATTCTGTTTATCTATTATTATTTCAGAACTGTGCTGCTTGTAAATTTTATGGATTTGTTATACAACAATTTATGATGCAGACCCTGGCTCGTGGGATCTGCCACATTGTGGATGAGATATGAGAAATTCACATGGACTATCGAGTCCTGTGGAGGAAAAGGGACAGGACAGTTTTTCTCTCAAGGGGAGAAAAAACCATGGCCTCCTCATTTTTTCTTTTTCTGGGTGCATTACATGATGGTCCTCATTTTCTCTGCACAGGTTTGCTTTAGGTGGTTACTTTTTACAGAAAACAAAGGAGCTAGTCACATCACAGAAGAAGGATATTTGCAAATGAAAAGGGAAAAGTAGTTGAACCGGTTACACTAGTCCTTGGAAGGTTTAGCATGGAATTTAGAAAGTTACTTTGCAGTAAATGTTTGTTTCCTCAATTCAGGGTGAGGGAGTTTTAGCAAAAGCAGGTCTCATAGCAGTGTAGGTACATTGCAGGCCTGATTCCCCACAGGAGAACCTATCTGTGGGTGTAGGTCCTGTGCATTGGACCTTGCTTTCCACTGGGAGCTGGGCCCACACCACGCAGAATGGTTTTCTACAAACATATGATAGGGAATGTCTTCCTTTTTTGCCCTTTTTAAAGAAATTTTGCCATTTCTTTATTAAACTTTTTTCTTCCATGGGGAAAAATAATTTCTGGATTATTTTATTTTACCTCCCTATGATCAGATACTTGGCAGAACAGAGAGGTCACACCTCAGCTTTAACACTTCTGAATTTCCCTTTCAACCTTGCCTTGTTTCCTGCTCTTTTGTGGTCTTCTGGCTATACCCTATTTTCTATTCTTTTTTTTCCTTTCTAGTACCTTTATTTTAAGGGTTTGAAATTTCACAGTCAGAGATTTCCTCCAGGAATGAGAACATGATGAAGCCTAATCAACCATTAGCCATCAGACTTTGTTTTTCTTTGAGTGTGCTTTTTCTAAGTGGCGTGATTTTGATCATTTCCACTTTAATGACAGATTTAGTTGTCTATTAAAATTCTTAAACTTCTTCCCTCTCTACCAGATAAACTCTTCTTGTTGAGCCTTTTAAGTAATACAAGGCCCTAATATTAAAAACAAATAATTTTATAATTTTGCTTAGTTAGAACTATTGGTATGAATTTTATTTTAATGCTAGGATAGCAGAGAAGTAATGTCAAAGCTATCATAATACTGACATAAGATGCATTTCTGAATTTATATCATTTCCTTTTGTATCTTCCTAATTTGAAACCCTATTGGAGCAGGCAATCTTCAAAAGAATGAAGGCCTTTTCTGGTCCTAATATAAAACCGGTTAATATTCTTGAATATAGTATGTGCTTGAACCCCAGGTAAGTTGGATTTAAAGATAGGAAGCTTCCTTCGTTTTTGATTCCACATGTTGGCTAACCTGACTCATCTTCAAGAGCCTTATTTAGGAAATAGCATAAAAACAGTTTCAGTGGCTATTTCAGGAAAAACTTAACGCTCATCACTCAATCAGAAATAATAAGAATTGTTTTCAGAAAGGTTGGCTATCAAATTATGACTATATGAACTGAAGAATTTTTCAGTTTCTCTGTGTGCAAAAGTGAAAATGGTGATGCTTTATTTCCTGGATTATTTTGAGGACTAATTGAGCTCTACTGTCTGTGCCAGCGGGCAGCCCAGGAGTTGTTACCCAGAGGAAAGCAGTGAAGTCAGAGAATGTTGCTGCCTTAAGGTATTCAACCACAAATAACAGAAAATAATGGTCTAATGGATACAGCTACTGTTAATAAAATGTAGCAATGATTTAGAAATAAGCCACAATCTTTTCTGGGTAGTCTCTGAACAATCATTGACATTTATTTGAATTATTACCACTGATTCTCATGGAGGTGCGTGCATACGTATATGGTAACTTTTAAATTCCTAACGTTAGGAATCAAAAATCAGAAACAGTAATTTTTCTTTTTTAGTGCTTTAAACTTTAAACTCTTTGTCCATAATTAGAACAAATGACAAATTTTCTAAACCTTGTATTTCTCTAGGTCACTTGACATTTTGGCTGAAAGGAAAATATTTTTTAAAGTTCATGAAAGTTGTTCATTTTAACTTTTTCTTCAACAAAGGGGAGCAGAATTTTCTTAGTAAAAATGCAAATAAATCAGCTTTATTATATAGCATCTTTTGAATTTTTCAGGAAATGAGCATTCAATAGCATGATCTTTACATGTAAACTGCTACAAACTAATTTTTAACTTAAAAAGTTGTTTAGTATTATTAATTTATTTTAAAGTTCTTGTTAAACTGCAAGTAAGGAATATATTAACAGGTGGGCAAAATATTAAACTACTTAATCCAAAACATATATTTTGTGATTTTAAAACTGTAAAACTCCAACATCCATATAAAAATTTTTGCTTTAAAATCAACCATTCTCTCCCAAGCACAATAATAGTGTGTTTCAATAATAGTGAGTACATATCATAGACCACTGAACATACCTGAGTAAAATTTAGGAACAAAGACCCTGTATGCCCTCCTTTGAGAAGTGTCGGTTCAAGTCTTTTGCCCATTTTTTAATTGGGTTGCTTGTCTTCTTAGAGTAGAGTCGTGTAAGTTCTTTATATATTTTGGAGGAGCTCCTACCCTTCACGACAGCATGGATGGAACTGGAGAGCATTATGCTAAGCAAAATAAGCCATGAGGTGAAAGACAAATACCATATGATCTCACCTTTAACAGGAACCTAATCAACAAAACAAACAAACAAGCATAATATAACCAAAGACACTGAAATTGAGAACAGGCTGACAGTCACCAGAGAGGAGAGGGGAGGGAATTTTAGGGGAAAAAGGGAAGAGTTTAGAGCAACAAGTATAAAAGACACATGGACAAAAGCTAGGGGGTTTAGAAATGGGAGGGAGCTGGGGAGGGCTGGGGCAGTGGGCTGGGATGGGAGTAGAAGACAGAAAACTGTACAAGAACAACAATTAAAATAAAATAATTTTTTTTTAAAAAAGAACCTGTATGCCTAGATAGAAAAATGCCTAGGCAGAAAACAAAACAAGAAAATGTCAACTCACTGGAGGAGAAGAGGCAAATGAATGTAAGGATATTAATGATGAAAAAGAGAGTTGCGAAGAGAGTAACAGGAATGGACATAACCATATGCCTCCTATGTGCTAGCATTTCTGCATTTGTTGTCATGGTTAATTTTCCCAGCAACACCATTCTTCAGTGATTATATAATTTATTGTCCAAATGGGGATAACTTTCGACCACTAAAATGCTAAACAAGGCACAATATAGGAACAAAGAGAATAAATTGGGAGGTAGAACATGGAGTCACTGCACATTGTGTTTTTTCATTAGAGGGAATTTTTCCTTTAGGTTTTTGCTTAATAACCAGCCTTCTCAACATACCATAAATGTCAGGGTTTCTGTCATTAGAGTTTACTTATGGCTTGTGCCCAATTTCTTTGCCAAACAGAAGGAGCAGTGTTGTATTCTAAAGGTGCAAGACCAGGAAACAGACATAGAAAACAGATCTATATCTTGATTCCCCCCCTTCCATCAGCGCACCACTCCGGCCCTGTTCTGCCCCTTTGGTGTGCAGTGGCGGTGGTCTCTCTTTGTTTTCCTGTTTCAGCCCAGACATTAAGATGGAGATGTCTTTGTCCACTCACCTTAATTTTTGTGCCTCCTATTATTACTTCAGCTGAGGCCAGCCTCTCTTTCCTACCATTTCCTCTATGTTCCCTTTAGCTCTTGAACCAACAGCTCCTCTTTTTCCCAGAAGGCACCTCTTTCTAATTAAAAAAAAAAAAAAGTGTTTCTTATATTTTCTGGTTTATAACAGCTAATAGTGACACTGGCTCTCTTTGCAAAGAGTTTGAAATCCCCATAGGTAAGGTCTGTAACAACCAGGAACGTGTTTACCTTGAAGGTAATGGAGCTTAATTAGGCTCTCTACCTACTTTTGTACTTGCGATATTGCATTCCTTTCTTTAAAATAAGTCCATAAAACTGTAGAAGCAGCACACAAACCCTTAAACCCTAGACCTGCTCTTGGTAAAAATTTACAGATCAGGAGGAACAGAGATTCAGGGATTGGAAATAAAAAAAGGTCATAACAGAGGTCAAAGTTTAAATGTTTCTAAATTGTGCTTTGATTTGTATGCAGTAATTGCACAGATTTTAAGGGAATGGCTTGATAAATTTTGATAACTGCATGCGTCTCTGTACTGCTACCCCAATTAAGATAGCCCAATTTACATCACCCAGAAAGTTCCCTCTCCCTTCAGAGGTAACCGTTGTTCTAATTTGCATCCCTTCAGCTTAGATTTACCTCCTCCCACATGTCACATAAATGCAGTCATGTGATATATGCTCCTTTGTTTCTACCTTCATTTAGCCTGATGCTTTGGAGATTCTTCCTTGTTTTCTGTATCAGTAGTTCATTCCTTTTTATTGCTCACTATCACTATATCGTATGACTATACCATATAACTTGTGTATCCATTCATCTGTTTATGGACATTGTTGTTTCCAATTTGGGGGTATTATGAGTAAAACAGCTATGAATATTGAGGATTTCTTTTGGGAAAATACCTAAGTTTCTAAATGTACCACTTTTTAAGAAAAATGTGTTAAACAATTTCCCAAAGGGGTTATACTTCGGGCTAAGTTTAGAGTCTCAGTTGTTCCGTGTTCTTGCCTACGTTTCGTTTTGTCGGTCTTTCCAACATCGGTCATTCTAGGGTTTGTGTGGTGCTGTTTGTAGTTCCAACTTGCATTTCCCCAATGGCTAATGTTCAGCATATTTTTATATAGTTACTAAACATTCATATAGCTGCTTTTGTGTTGTGTCTATGTAAATCACTTTGCCATTTTTAAACTGCAGTTTGTCTTCTTGTTATTGACTTGTAGGCATTCTTTATATAGTCTGGTTACAAGTCATTCATCATATATGTTCATTGGGAATCTTCCAGTCGGTGATTTGCACTTTCACTCTTTAAATAGTGTCTTTTGATGAACAGTAGTTCTTAATTTTTGATGAAATCCACTTTACAATTAAAAAAAAGTTAATGTATTTTGAGTTCTATACAAGAAATTTCTGTCAATTCCAGTGGTGTGAAGATATGTGTTGGAGATGCTACTTTTATTATATTCTGAATTTCTGTAAGTTGTTAGGTGTATTTTAGGAGTTTCTAGTCTATTATATTGGTTTAACTGTTTATTCATACACCAGAACCCACACTGCTTTAATTTTTAAGGCTTTACACAATGTTCAAATATCAGGTGGAGACAGTTTCCTTGTTTTTTTCTAATTGCTGTTTTCCTAGTCATTCTTGCATATCTTTTTTTTTTCCATTTGAACAGTAGTACCAACTTGCCTAACTCCAGGAGAAAAGATTTTTATTGTGATCACATTAAATTTATTAACTTTGGGAGAAATTACATTTTAAGGATTATTAAGGCTTTAAAATGAATTAAAAAGGGATAGTTCCCATTTAGTAAGTCTCTAGTTATATCTATTATGGATGTTTTCATAATTTAATTCATAAATATTTTTAGTTTAAGTGGATAAGTTTATTTCTGAATATTTATTTTTACTTGTTATAGTGAATTAAATTTTTCTTCCATTTTATCTTATTATTTGTTACATACTGATTTTGCATGTTAATTTTATATCTGGTAGCTTGTTTAATTCTTTTGTTGTTTTGGTTAGTTTTATCATTGATTCTGTAGTTTCTGGAGCTTCATGTTATCTGCAAATAGAGATAATTCTGTTTTTCCTTTTTAATGTCTAATTGCATCAGCTAATGCCTCCAGTACAATGTTAAATAGCACTGGAGATAGTGGATATTAGAGTCCTTGCCTTATTCTTGACCTTAATGGAAATGTTTGTCTCCCCATCAAGTAAAATGCTAATCCCAAGACTGAGGTGGGGAGTGTGTGTGTGTGTGTGTGTGTATAAATAAATATCTATTCATTCCCCTGTATCGAGTTTTATTAAAAATAGCTGTTGAATTTTGTTAAAGGCATTTTCACAACCAATTTTATATTTTATTTCAGATATTGCTTATTTTCAATTCTAGGATTTATTGGTCTATTTTATAGTTTTCATCTTGTCCCTGAAATCTCCATCAGAAATTCATCCTTATAGTTTAACATTGACCATAGGTTCTTTTTGTTTTTCATTCTTGTGTACTAATTCCAAAATCTGTCTTGGCAGTGGGTCTGTTTTTTTTCCTCTTGACTATGAGTCATATTTTCATGCTTCTCTGCTAGTATACTGGACATGATGTATATGACACCCTGAGGAGAGACTGCAGATTCATCATGTCCGTATGAAGATTATTGAGTGTCTTTCTAGCAGTCACTTAAATTACTGGCAGATCACCTTGATCTTCTGGAGGCTTCGTTTCAGATTTTGCTGGAGTGTTCCCGTATCAAGTTTACCCTTAATCTAAGGAACATCTGTTAGTTATGAAATGTAATTATTACTCCTCAAGTAAACTGAGAGCTTCAGTGGAATGACTGGACCAAACCCCTCTGACTTTGTATGGTGCGCAGCCGCCAGAGTCTCTGCTCAGCTGTTTCACCTTGGTCTTTGCCCCTGGGTTGCCTCTCAGTCCTGCCTTGAACACGTGTGGTTAGGAGTCATGTAAACACTTCAAGAAAAAAAAATTATGCAGATTTGTGATTCCCTACTTTGGAGCTCCCTCCTTGCTGAGCATTTCCTCCTGGATTTCTAGTTTTTCTGGCAGCCTGACTCTGACATCTTCAGTTCATTAAGATGGCCATTTTCTACTTGAGGTCTAGCCCTTGCTCTGGAAAGAATGGATGGTGCTCTCAAAGGAGTAACTACATACATGTGGATCTCATTCTGTGTCATTTCCTTCTTTCAAGGGGTGGATTCTTTCCAGTTCCTGTCTAATTTTGGTCACTCTCCAATACCTCCAAACACACTTAAAAATCTTTTGCCTAGATTTTTTTTATTATTATTGGCAGGATACAAGATAGTCTGATATAAATAACTGTGCCAATTGAATTCAGAAGTCTAGAACCAGACTTGTACCAGTGGATTTAACCCCAAAGTCTGTGCTTGTTCCATTTTACCACAATGTTCCACCTCATAATGATAGGTACTTCCTAGGTGTTTTACTATTTTTTGGTTACTTTTCAAAGCTGGATTGCCAGAAGATACCTCGCGATCTTGGTGTGTGGTAGGAAGTTAATAGCTCAACTGTTTTTGATGAACTCATTAGTAGTTAGGAGAAGCAACCACCTTGAATATTTTCTCCTGGATTGATCATGCTCCCTGGCCCCAGGAGGATTTGCCTGATTCTGGTAAACCCCCTGCTGCTTTCATGCGGTTTATATGCAGAATCTGAAGCCAAAGAACACGTTATCTCCCCACTTCTAAAAGGGTTAAAGATATTTTGTATGGAAGCCCCAAACTTGCTTTGAAATGTTAGATTCTAATAGGTACTACCTGATATTACACCTTACCCAGATTTTTGTCATGTTTATAAAATGAATTTGAAGATTTGGAAAATATATGGTAAATCTGTAAGAGAAACCCTCATTTTAAAAAGATTGCTTATTCTTTCCAGTTTATTGGTCCCAGGGGCATAATATCTGACTAATTTATGATTTCTTTCCTATTTTAAATAAAAAAATTATGAATTTAATTTTGGCAGTTGTCTTTAGAATTGCTTATATAATGCTGTGGAGACTTCCCTTTGCAGCCTCATCAAGTTGTAGTGTTTAGTATGAGTCACATAATGGGAAGATTATAAAGGTGTGTTCGATTTTAAGGCAACTCAGTATATGAGAATTTACTAGTTGTTAAGATTAAGAATGTCTACTCACTTTATGAAACAGTGTTTGATTAATATGGATTTTGTGTGAGTGGTCTTCTAATATAGTGAAATAAAATGTAATCTGAAAGAGTTTGATTTGCCTAAACTTCTACCCAGAGTTTCAGGGTAGGGCTTGGGTTTACAGCAATCTGTAATGACTCATCTATGCTAAGCAGCAAATCTTGCAAGTGAGTCTTGACCATATGTCTCATTTTGGTAAATATATTAATATACACCCAGATCATTAAAATTGATTATAGTTTGCCTTATCCATAATTTTTTATTATGTCTAATCTCCTTTCTAATACCTCTTAGCCCATTTCATCCTGTTATGGCAGTTAAAAATTTGGTGGTGATTGCGTTTTGTAATGTAGGGCAAAATTCTATTATATTGTTAGTAACTGGTATTTTATTCAGTGATATTTTAAGAAGCTCAGTCTTGGTATGAATGTGTATTGGTGTTATATACCAAATGTCTATGAACTAATGAGTGAGTGGTTGGAAAGAAAAAGAAAAAATAGAAAAATAGCGAATTAGCGTGTTAATAGGTGAGGGCTTGAACCACTGTCATTTTTGTAGAAATATAAAGGAAGTAATATTTAAAATATTTAAGATAATTAAGATAATTTAAGATAATCTAATTAGATATTCTTCAATTAGATTTGGTAACTGGACGGAAATGTCTGTGTGATGTGGTGCAGAGGGGACGACAATCTGAGGAGGAAGATGATTGCTGAATAAGAAGTAGGATAGCTCTGGGAAAATACAATTTGAAATAAAGAATTGAAGTTTTAGGGATGTAGCCATGGTTAGAAATGCATAGCTGGGATTCATTCTAATAAAAGTGATAAATGAAATGTTGAGAGTAAAATGGGATTAGCCATCGTTGGTAGTGGAGCGGATGATATTATGGTAATTTGGTGGCACAAATTTAAAGAAACATTCAGTCTTAAAATATTTTAGTATGACTTTTTTTCCTGAGGATATTTCTGCATTAGAAATTGGCCTCTTTTTCCTAGCAGTTAGCAGCTCATGTATATTTACAATAGTATAGGTTTTCAAATTTAAAAAGGAAAAATAAAATATACCCTTCGGTTCACTCTGCTGCTTGCTATTAGCATTTAGTAGAAAAACACAAGCAAAATGTTAAGCAGATTTAACATTGGAGCTTTGATTGATTTAAGGTCTCTCTCTCTGGTGAATTGCTTAGTTATGATTTTTTTCCTCTTATTACTGTCATACCTACTTGCAACAGGGCCTTCTTACCTTTCGATATACTCTGTGTCATGTTATACTTTATAACTAGAAGAAGAAATGGTGGTTTTTTTGTTTGTTTTGATTTTAGAGGACTTCTTCCTCATCCCCCATGATTATACATGCACATTCCCTTTCGGTCATCATCTCTGGCATATTCCTTGTTAGAAAATCAGTAAGAAACTGGAAATTCGTAACCCCCTTTAGCCTTCAGATGTGGCTACACATCTATCTGTTAAATAAATTGGTTTTCAACTTTAAAAAGTTAGGAGATTTTTATACATATGAATCTGAATTTTTGTCTAGCTGCTTTGGAAATTTGGAAAATCTGATGATGCTCTGCATTAGCTGTCTACTGCTTAAAACGACAATATTTATCTCAGTGTCTGTGGGCCAGGAATGCAGCAGCAGCTGAGGGTCTCTCACAAAGCTGTACTCCAGGCATCTGCTAGGATCCTTATAATATTCCACTGGGAGAGGGTCATCGGAGCTCACTGCTGAGGTGGTTGGAAGGATTCACTTGCTCAGAAATTTTAGTTAAGGGCCTGGCCTCCCTTGATCCCTTTACATGTGGACCTCTCCATAGGGCAGCTTATTACGTGGCAATTTGCTTCATCAGAACAAAAATAAGAGCCAGAGGGAGTGCCAGCAGGACCGAAGATACACGCTTTTGCAATGCAGTCCAGACACTTTCGCTGTGGTTTTTGTTTTTTTGTTTTCCCCTCTATTGGAAGGAAGTAGCTAGCTCCAGCCCACACTCAAGGGGAGATTACCTAAGTGGGAGAATGCTATCAGGAACCATTTGAGAAATTGTCTGTTGTTTCCTCTTCCTGAGTTTGCACAGCACAGCCATGTGTTACAGCTGAGGTCATGAACGCTCTGATCCACAGCTGACCTTGACCAGTCCCCTTAACCTGGTTCTGTTACCTGGCGAGACTCTATGTGCAATTGAGTCTGGGAGCTCTGTTAATATTATTGTCACTATTCTTTTTGTAGCAACGTCTGTTCCACGGTTCCAGATTCTTCCCTTCTCTGCCCTGTGGAGACAAAATAACCACATGGAGTCAGAGTAGTGTATTTGCAAAGGACCAGATGTGATGTAGACCTGCTGGTTAACATGTACCACTTAGTGCTTCAGAAGTTCTGTAGGAATAGTCTAACTTTTAATCCAAACTTTATTAACATAGATATTTCAATTATTTAAAAACTATTTAAGAAAATGTACTAGAAAGAGTTCCATAAATGTCATCACACTTAGAAATCAGTGAAGCTTAATTTGTGCTTTTCTAGGTAAATGATCGACTTCACACATATATTTTAAATTTGTGTAGATGTGTTATTAATTAAAAGCTTGTAGCACTGTACTGGTCTTCAAAAAATCCTATAACATTTTACATAAGTGCTCAGTGGTATGAAGCATTCATGTGGAAAAGTGTGAAGCATTCACGTGGAAAGGTACAAAGCAAGTCCATGAAATTTTTCAACTAAAATGAGATATATGAATAAATTGACAATGAAGAGAATATAACTCTAACTTTTGTTTTTATCCCTGATTTCATTTTTTGGGGTTTATCAGAACAGAATATATTCTAATCAACTGACTTTATCAGTTTTTAAACATGAACTTATTTATATTAATAAAATCCACTTTTAGCTCAATTGCAAAGGGTTTCACTGCTAAAATACATGACCAACATTCAACACCACTGAGCTAGACCAATTTTCCTTTGGGTTAAAGAGACTTTGGCAAGATATATTTTCAGTAAAAGCTCTGTTATTCCTAACTAAAATGATAAAGTAGTTAATTAGAATAAAAGCTTAACTTTCCGAAAAAGCTACAAATAATATTTATCGTACTAACTCTAATGTACAGCGAGCATCTGAAATATCTTTTTTAGTCATCCAAGATTTGAATATGCATACTGTAGTTTTCATGCAGAAAAGATGATCAGTTATTCAGATGTATTGATTATTATTTGACCACTGTATTCAATTAGCCAGAATTTTCTACTACCTGGTTCTACTATGTTACAGAATTTATTTTGTAAACACTGCCTGAACAATAACTTGAATAAATATTAATTTATTTACCATGATTTTTCCACTATTTTTAGGATATAATTTAATAAGTTTTAAAAGTATGCTTAGTGTCTACTGTGATACCTCTTCCTAGGTATTTTTTCCCCCACCATGGAGAATTTGGTAGAGAATTATGGGCAGTAACACTGTTAGCAAGTCAAATATCAAGTCAGTCATCTTGATTGTAAGTCTACATTATAACCTGGATCACTTCAAGGATGTCTGTTACTTATGAGGCAAAATAAATATATGGCTAGTTTATCTTACCCGAAATTTTTTAGATTTTATTTATTTCTAGGAAGAGGGGAATAAAGGAAGAGAGGGAGAGCCAACCTAATCCCACAGCTGCTTCAAATTAAAACTCAGAATATGATGCTTCCAAGAAAGTTTCTATATTTCTGTAAAGGTTCATGAGTACTTGTGTTTGAGTTGTTAGATGCTCCACATATGGCAGGTGCTCAGGGATGCTTCTTTAATAGAATTGGGATACCTTCAAACATGTTTTTACCTTGATATAGAGGGATGGTACCCCCTCCTCCAAGTTGTAGGGTCATGCATATGTCTCTTTTTCTCAGGATAAAGAATAGAGGAAGACCATTGTAGAATTTAGAGATAAGTGGTTTGAGCCAAGATATAAATGTGCATATTGATTTGTGTTTGTGGTCACATATCTTTTTTTAATATATTTTATTGATTATGCTATTACAGTTGTCCCATTTCTCCCCCATCATTCCCCTCCACCCTGCACACCCCCTCCCACCCATATTCCCCCCTTAGTTCATGTCCATGTGTCATAAGCTCTTTAGCTTCTACATTTCTCACACTATTTTTGCCCTCTCCCTGTATATTTTCTACCCACCATCTATGCTACTTATTCTCTGTACCTTTTCCCCCTCTCTCCTCCTCCCACTCCCCTGTTGCTAACCCTCCATGTGATCTCCATTTCTGTGTTTCTGCTCCTGGTCTAGCTGTTTGCTTAGTTGGCTTTTGTTTTAGGTGTGGTTGTTAATATCTGTGAGTTTGCTGTCTTTTTACTGTCCTATTTTTTATCTTCTTTTTCTTAGGTAAGTTCCTTTAACATTTCATATAATAAGGGCTTGGTGAAGATGAACTCCTTTAACTTGATCTTATCTGAGAAGCACTTTATCTGCCCTTCCATTCTAAATGAAAGCTTTGCTGGATAGAGCAATCTTGGATGTAGGTCCTTGACTTTCAAGACTTCAAATATTTCTTTCCAGCCCCTTCTTTCCTGTAAGGTCTCTTTTGAGAAATCAGCTGACAGTCTGATGGGAACTCCTTTGTAGGTGACTATCTCCTTATCCCTTGCTGCTTCTAGAATTCTTTCCTTCATTTAATCTTGGCTAATGTAATTATGATGTGCCTTGGTGTGTTCCTCCTTGGGTCCAACTTCTTTGGGACTCTCTGAGCTTCCTGGACTTCCTGGAAGTCTATTTCCTTTGCCAGATTGGGGAAGTTCTCCTTTACTATTTGTTCAAATAAGTTTTCCACTTGTTGCTCTTCTTCTTCCCCTTCTGGTACCCCTATAATTCGGATGTTGGGATGTTTAAAGATGTCCTGGAGGTTCCTAAGCCTCTCCTCATTTTTTTTGAATTCTTGTTTCTTCCTTTTCTGTTTGGTTGTTTTGTTCTTCCTTCTGGTCCACTCCATTGATTTGAATTCCAGTTTTCCTCCCATCTCTATTGGTTCCCTGTGCATTTTCCTTCATTTCACTTATTGTAGCCTTCATTTTTTCATCTAATTTGTGAGCAGAATCAACCAATTCTGTGAGCATCCTGATCACCAGTGCTTTGAACTGTGCATCTGATAGGTTGGCTATCTCTTGGTCGCTTAGATGAATTGGCTCTGGAGCTTTGATTCATTTTCCGGTTTGAGCCACTTTTTTTTTTTTTTTGGTCTGACTGTGGCTGTTACATAATGAGGGGTGGAGCCTTAGGTGTTCCCCAAGGTGGGGCAGCCCAGTTGCTGGGTTGTGATGCTGTATGTGGGGGCGGGGTCTGAGAGGGAACAATGGTGCTGGTTCCACTCTCTCTGGAATTCCAGTCTCTTTCAGTCTCTTCTGCTGCTTCCCCTTCACCTGGATTATCTGAGCACGAATGTGGGACCACTTGGTCAGCCAGCCACCTGTGTGGCCTCACTGGGTCTGCCGGTTGCCACCCCATGCTCCAGGTCTGCTAGCTGCCACCTGCATGCCTGGGATCTACCAGCTACTGCTGCCCACGTGCCCGGGTCCGCACCTCCACTTTTTCCTGCCACAACTCCATCCCTCTTATCGGTCTGTATGAATGGTTGTTGGACTTCTATACAGTTCAGTTTTCCATCAGTTCTGGTTGTTTTCTTGTTTCTAAATCTTTGTTGTCCTTAATTTTGGTTATGAGAGGAGGCACAGTGTGTCCACCTATGCCTCCATCTTGGCTGGAAGTCTCATTTTGATTTCCTATGGCAATAGTTTCCAACCTTTTTTTAAAATGTCCCCCACTTTTACCTAATTTCAACTTCATTCAGATCTCCAATTTGTAATACATATGGTAGTACTCCTGGAGTTGAATTTGCATTTTCTTGGCCCTTTTGAACCCTGTGCTGTATTCCTGAGGCTCAGCTCAGCTATATGGCTTTGGGATACTCCATACCCAACTTTTCCTTCTAATTGAAACATTTAAGAATTCTCAAATGATTTAAACTACTTTAATCTGTCTACTGTGTGCTCACAATCACATTATATGCTGTACAAAATGCAGAAAATTGTAAGACCTACTCACATCTCTCCACGTGTTAAGAGACAAGATAAAAGCTCATGAAATGAGCGTGAACAATCAGGTAGGTAACCGAGTATAACTATGTAGGTGGTCTGGGGGGTTCTTGCCATTGATACCCTTCATAGATGCTGCAAAGCCCAAGAAGAGAAAAAGCAGCTAATGCTTAATTCATCATTATCAGGTACTTTTCTTGCCTTATTCTGGTTCAACCTCAAGGCAGCTCTGTTGTCTCACTCCTCTTTTACAGGTAAAGAAACTGAGCCTCAGAGAGGCTAAGTGTCTTGCCCATGCACCAGAGCTGAGTTTTGAAACCTGCTAAGTCCATACTGTTGCTGGCATTCAGGGTTGTCCATATGTGAGCCTTGGCCTCTGGGGCCTGGTGACAGGCATGCATATTTTTGCCTGACAGCATTGAAGGTAGCAGTTAAAATACAAATGAGATCTGTGCTATAATACAACGCATAAGACATAATAAAAATAACAAATCTACCAAATAACCTTTTGTATTTGAAAGCAGCTTCCTGTATATTATTAAAGATATGAATTTACAACAAACTCTTGTGTTGTAACAGGTACTGCTATGTCGATTGGAAAGATAAGAAAATCCCTAAAAGACCTCAAATGACTTGTCCTAGACTGCGGAACTAAAGATCTGAGAATAGAATTTGGTATCCCAGACTCCTTCAACCAAGGTTTTCTTCACAATTGAGACAGAATAAAAAATGGGCATTTTTGTGGGCTGCCTGAATATTCTATTTATTTATTTATTTATTTTAAAAAGAAGAGTTCATTTTTTAAAAGATTTTATTTACTTTTAGAGGAAGTAAAGGAGAAAGAGAGGGAGAGAAACATCAATGTGTGGTTGCCTCTTGCGTGCCACCCCCACTGGAGACCTGGCCTGCAACTCAGGCATGTATCCTGACTGGGAATCGAACCAGCAACCCTTTGGTTTGCAGGCCTGTGCTCAATCCACCCAGCTACACCAGCCAAGGCTGAATGTTTTCATTAACAGCAATTTTTCAATTTATAACAATCATCCCTGCTTGTCAAAGTAGTGTTGGATGAGAATTTAACATTAATTATTTGGACATGGAGACTTGATTTGGAATTTAACATTAATTACTTGGACATGGAGACTTGATTCATGCCTATTTTTCATTTTTTTAGTAATCTTTCAAATGCCATGGAATTAACTTGAACCCCTTAATTATTTGTTCATACTCTGCTCTGAAAGCAATTGTGAGGCATTCAAGCCTGCTTGCCTGAAACCTCATAACCATCACTGAGGCAGCAGTAGTAGTGATAGGCATTCTTTAGACCCTTGTGGTCAATTAGTTCTTGAGTATTATTTAGTGAATTACTTAAAAACATTTCCTCCTTTGGTTCACAATTTCAGAAAGTCCCCACCTCAGTCACATGTTGAGCTCATCATAGTCATTATTCCCAACGGCCTGATGGGAAGGGAGAGGGCAAGGAAAGGATTGTATGAAAAGTGTGGTGTCCTAGTAGGGCAACTGAGTGACAAACTTGGGACAAGCTAAACTCCAGGGATGCAGCAAAGATGAAAGAGAAGTCAGAGACTATAAACAGGGGTTTGGGGACCCTTTGGCTTTTTCACACTGGTCATTTGGGCATTTCATTTTTTCTCAAAATGACAGTATCTTTTCCCTGACCAATGCCATATGTAATCATTCCCACTCTTCTGAGTGTCTAGAGGCTCATCATCATCCCTCGAATCCATCCCGGAAGTGCTGTGGAGCAGCTGGCAGAGCTTCAGTGCTGGGGAACAACAGATGACTTGAAGGGCTACATTTCTGTTGTGTTTCTTTAAGTTAAATAACACGCATAGCTGACACTCATGAAATAATTTTCCTTACTTCCTTTTTGGAAGCAGACAAGGTATAAAGATTAATGCATTACAATACTTAAAAAAATTGGTGGAACCTCTCAAACACACTCTTAGACACAGACAACAATATGGTGGTTACCAGTGGAAAAGGGGGTTGGGGGAGGCAGAAGGGGGTAAAAGGGGATAAATGGAGATAGAAGAAAGAGACTTGATTTTGGGTGGTGAATACACAATACAATATACAGATGACATAATACTGGACATCTGAAAGCTATATAATTTTATTAACCAATGTTACCCCAATAAATTCATTAAAAATTTTTAAAAAAAGGAACTCTGAGACAGTAAATTTCTGGTGTTTAAGCTGACAACAGCAACAAAAAGAACCTCTCAGGAAGTTGCCACAGATTGTTTCAGAAAGAAAAGCCAACTTCTGAGGGGCATTTGCTAGAAAAAAGAAAGGTTGAGGGAACCTAAGGACAGTGTGTGTTTTGTTCCAGATACACAAAAAATTAAAAAAAAAAGACTACATTATTCAAATCTTTTAAAAACACTTGTTCATTCACTGTATAGTTTTTTCGGTTGAAAAGCCAATACGTGATTTGTTCTGTGTTGTTCCATCTGGTCATGGTGTTCATCTCATATTTCATGTTCATCTTGTGATTTTGTTTCAATAGTTGTCAGTGTGACTCTTATTGCAGATAAAATTCTGTACTCTGGAAAGCCACCCACCACCTCTCTGCTGGAGGGCACATTAGCTGGGGAGGCAAAACGTGTGCGACGTGGCTGGTCAGTCTGCCTATTCCAGCATGCTGGGTTCTTTCAGCATTCCCAGGAATGCTCACATTTGATAGTTGTCCATTGCTCTCCACAGATCACCTCTTTTCAATGATCTTTTGGCACTTACAACATTTGAATAAAATCCTAAAATATCACAAGGAAGCAGATGCTGTGTCCAAGGAAGATAGAGAAGCAGCCTGACTCCAAACAGCAAGTTCTAAGAAGTGGAGTGTAAACTCCTCGACCTGTAACTGAGCAGAGTTTTGTGTGGGCGTAGAATCTCTATGAATGGCACACATGATCGGTCAGTTCATGCAGCTTCGTCTAGAGACACAATTTGAATGTTGTCATGTGGGCTGAGTTCCTAACTAGTGTGTAGTGCACCTGGAGAGAGACGAGGGGCAGCTTGTTCTCCTATACTGTATACTTAGGAAGACCAGGGCTTGGGAACCATATCAGAGATACTTGTCCCTTTTCTCATCTGCTGGCTCAGAGGAGGTTGCGAGAGAGGGCCCTGGCCCATACTCAAGGCTCAGATCTATTAAGACTAAAAAGATACTTATGGACTTGGGGAGGCTCCAGATGTCTTCTATCTCTGTTGTGACTAAGATAGGAAGGTGTTCCATGTCACAAAAACATTCGTGGGAAGCTTTGCAAGCCAAGTAGAAACACCCAATGACAGTAGAAACCATGGTAAAGACTGTTAAAACAGCAATCATCTACTTCTTTGCCTTTATGACCCATGCTTTAGGGATCTGAGTTGCATCTTATGGATTCTTCACTCATTCAACCAACACTTCCAACACACACATGCCAAACAATGTAAGCTGTTGGGTGCTATGGATACACAGATAAATGAACTATGTATTTCCTACCATTCAAGAGCTCATAGTCTTCTAGGGGAATAATTGTAATACAAAGAATACCCAATAGGCATTGTGACTCTGCCAGTCACCTGGAAAGGCCTTAGTTTCCTCATCTGTAAAATAGGAACGCTGTATGAAATGGTTCCTTGGCTCTTATTCATGTCCAAGGTTCCATGATTCTTTCTGACCTATTATCAATAAATGTCATGGTTCTTAGAATGTTGAATATTTTGTTGTTATAATATAGCATCATGTTATTGGTTCAGTGCTCTTGCCCTCATTCATCAAACATTCAGCCAACAATCTTATAGTAAATTGCTCAATGTCTGTATTTTAAAGCTTTTAAACCTAAAAAGTAAAGACATTTTCTGACATGGGCAAGTATTATTGAATTGGATAATTCAGGTACAATGTAATGTTCCTCTCATGGCTGGAATCTGACTTTTAGGATGGACTTCTGCTATAGTGGAAATATCTTCTGAAATGATAGTCCTAGGTTCTGCCCAAACTTGCCACATGTAAGACATCTGAGAGGATCAGTTACAATTAGCAATTAAAAATACATTGTTATAAAGCAGAATGAAAGTCCTAAGAGAAAACTGTCATCAAATTACTATTCCCATTTAACGAAGTATGTGGCAGAATCTGTATCATTCTGTGTGTGTACATGTATGCAAGAGGGAGAGGGAGAAGGTGAGGAAGGGGGAGAGAGACACAGAGACAGAGAGAGAGAGAGAGACAGAGAGAGAGAGAGAGACAGAGAGAGAGAGAGAGACAGAGAGAGAGAGAGAGACAGAGAGAGAGAGAGAGAGAGACAGAGAGACAGAGAAATGAGGCCAGAATCTATGAGAACAAAGAAGGGGGAAATTGCGTCTTTGATTTGGTTATTATCTTGGTTCTTTTCCTGTACCTAAGCAATTATTCCATTTATTAACAAATTTATGTTAGGTGAAAGCCAGTTCTTTAACATGCATCCTATTCTCTGTCACCTATGGGCAAAAGTAGATTAAAGTTATATGACTGTCTCTTCAATCTTATTTTATAACTTACCATCTCTGTGATTCCAGACTTCACAGTTGGTCTCTGTGAGCCTTGGTTTTCTCACCTATGAAATGGGGGAACACTTGCCTTGTAAGACTGTCGTGAGGATTTACCATGCATTATGTGAGACAGGCCACCGATAAGTGTTGGCAGCCCTCAAAGATGACATATAATAAGATGGTGCTTGAAGACATGACAGCACATTTTCTTGCATATCACACTGGCTCTAAATGTAGAAACTGGCTTTTGTTAACATCAGTCCTGTTTCACAGTCATGTGGAAGCCTGCTTTAAAGTTTAGTGGTAGGGAGAATGTGCTTTTTGGTTTGGGTTACAGAAAATATATATTTTTAATCACTTATTCAAGAGACCTATGATTCTCAAGATTCTTTTTATTTTTCCTAAGTATTTTCTACATAATCATTATTATCTTCCTAATTATATATAACAGTAATTCTGTACAACCATAACTTTTTATTCTCTGCAGAGAGAGAATAGAAGATTATACCAGTAAGCACATTCTATTTAAGGTACCAAATGAATTAATTCCATAAGGAAGAGAAAATTCACAATTTTGTGAACACCAAATACCACTGAAAATAAAATCCAGACAGTGACGATTTAAGTCATGTCTCTACCACTGATTTTTAGTAAAGAAAGGTTTGGTTGTAACAGAGCCTGCTCAGGTTAGCTTAAGCAGAGAAATTTATTGTAAGTTTCCAGTACTCAATTTCATTGTCATCCAAGGTCAGGAAGTAAAGTACAGTCTCATCTTGGGTATCAGAACTGGAAAGCCAGCTACGAGATCCCTTAGTCTCTCTAAATTGCGTGGTTCCCTCATGTCATCTTCTCTTTGATCTTAGTGGTTGACTTCAATTTATTAACTAGTTTCCTTTGGTTGCTCACACTGGATATGGCTTAGTAAAGTCATTTCTTGGTCTCTCAGACTATAGTGTGATCCTTCATTGCCAGTGCCTATGTGCAACTGACAATAGTCTCTTTGTATCTTGGTTCAAATTCTCCAGACAATCTTATGGGCTGTTGGTCGCGTGGAGTCAAATGTCCATGCCTGCTGCATTTGGTAGTTTTGCTTGGGAAGGGTACAGAGAAGAAAGCATATCTGGTAAACCGTTACTGGTTTGGTAAGTAATCTTTGGATTAGATTCAGATACATTTTGTCACAAATGTATATAACACTACTTCCTTTTAAGCATAATATAAGAATCAAATCAAATAATGTATGTAATATTGCTGGGTAAAGAGTTCTATAGCAAGAAAGAATTACTTGGGGGTTGGCTGTTACTGGGAAAGCTGAAGTGTTTGGCAGCTGGTATTCCTGAGACTATCGCTATTTCCCTTTAAATTCACTCCAACTCATTTGAAGGACTCTAGCCCCAGTCGTACTGTAAGACATGAAAACTAATGAAATGGTGTCTCTGAAGAATGAACAGAGACCACGGTGTGTTTAAATTACTAGACTATAAAAACAGGACAAATTAACTTGAAACTGTACAGGGGAAAAAGAGGGGTTTTTTTGTGTTCCCAAATGTTGAAATATTTAATATCTCATCTAATCTTGACATGTATAATATATCACTTTTTATTACAAAAGGCAAAAAATAACATAGAAATATTGCAAAAAGGGGAATGAAAGTGACTGATCTTTTTTGTTAGCAATCATACTTTATTAGTTGAACTATTACCTTGAACTCGAACTATTAATTCTTTAATCAAGTTCGTGTACTTAATTTATGGTTTGCCTTAAATTACTCTTTTTTTCTTTACTTTGGAAATGATGAGATTAAAGGAGAATTGCTGAACTGTGAAACATTTTGAACATGTACCAGAACTTAGAGATCAGCTAAACATAAAAAATATTAGCTCTTCGTTATGGTGATTTTACATGAAGAATTTCAAACTATATCAGAACTTAGAAATCAACTAAACCAAAATATGTAATGAACTCACAGGACTCCACACCAGGAAGACTAACAATCCAATTAAAAAATGGGCAAAGGACCTGAACAGACACTTCTCCAAGGAGGACATATAGAAGGCCCATGGACACATGAAAAAATGCTCAACATCACTAACCATCAAAGAGATGCAAATTAAAACCACAATAAAATACCACTTCACACTGGTCAGGATGGACATCATAAACAAATCAACAAACAACAGTTCTGTCAAGATTTTGGAGAAAGGGAAGTCCTAGTGCACTATTGGTGGGAATGCAAACAGGTACAGCCACTGTGCAAAACAGGATGGAATTTCCTCACACTAAAAATGGAACTGCTTTTTGACCCAGCAATTCCACTGCTAGGATTATAACCTAAGAATCCTGAAACACCAATTCAAAAGAATCAATGCACCCCAATATTCATAGCAGCACATTTACAGTGGCCAAGTGCTGGAAACAGCCTAAGTGCCCATCAGTAAATGAGTGGATCAAAAACTGTGGTACATTTACACAATGGAATACTACACAGCAGAAAGAAGGAAGGAACTCCTACCTTTCCTGACAGCATGGATGGAACTGGAGAGCATTATGCTAAGTAAAATAAGCCAGGCGGTGACAGACAAATACCGTATGATCTCACCTATGACTGGAACCTAATCAACAAAACAAATGAGCAAAATAGAACCAGAGACATGGAAATAAAGAACAAACTGACAGTGACCAGAGGGAGGGAGGAGGGGGATAATGGGAAACAAAGGGGAAGGGTCAAGTCAAGGAACATGAATAGAGGGCTCATGGGCACAGACAATGGAGGGGGATTGACTGGAGTGGGGGGAGGGAGAAGGGGCAGGGGAGAGCAATAGGAAAAAAGGCAGGACAACGGTAACTGAGCAACAATAAAAATCAACTAAAAGTAAACAAAAATATTGGCTGATATTGTGCCTTTTCATAAAATTTAGGGGTGTTTATTGATATGTTTATTTTTTAATGGTCTCTGTTGACCTAATAAAATATAAATTGAAAAATGCTAATTGCTTTCTTTGCCTTGCTTCCAAAATGTTGTTCTTGAGACAGGACTCAACATTGCCTTGTAACCACCTTACTCATGCCAACATGAT
Source organism: Anoura caudifer (assembly GCA_004027475.1). Classification (NCBI taxonomy): domain Eukaryota; kingdom Metazoa; phylum Chordata; class Mammalia; order Chiroptera; family Phyllostomidae; genus Anoura; species Anoura caudifer. Next base: position 13,044 of record PVKU01003894.1, on the reverse strand, counting down.
CTAACTCTGGGGCAATGTGACTGAGGTGTCATTTCTATATCATAATGTATCAGATTGGATAGCCACTTATATGTGAAGATGCTTAATAAATTTTCATTTAAGAAAATTTACTGCATCTTACAAAAATGTTTTGAATAATAATATTTTAAGCCAACAACTATGATATAATCATCTGGTTATATGAATCATTTCAATAGTTTGTCCAGATGTGAATTATCTGTGCACAATTCACAGGCCAGCATTCATTTAACATGCCAGGGGTGTGTCTCTTGACATCTAAGATGGCTTATGGTCAAGTGAATGACAAATGGTTTTAATAATATAAAATAATTAGGGACTTAAAAGCACTGATAAACCTATAATGAACTCAAACTAGATAGAGCATCATGGCATACCCCAATTCCTTACCATATCACAAAAAGTCCAAGTTGTCTATATGATGAAAAATTTTTTGATAAATTAAGGCAAACCTCCTAATCCAACCTATAAATTACTATATCTACAACTTTTTATTAAATATTTATTTAGGTCTCCTACTTCTGTTTATTTCCTATGAAGCTTATTTGTACCTATTAATCTCTTTTCCCTCACTTCATTTTTTTCCTTTAAAAGCATGATTGCATTCTTTTAAACTTTATCTTATATATTAGTTATATCTCCTCATTTAGATTATGAGCACATTGCGAGGATCATTTCTTATACCTCTCTATGTACTAAAAGTTTATTAAACTAATGCACATATGCTAGCTGTTCAATAGACATTTTCCAAATAAATTTTCTTTCTATAGGTGGTAGCCTTAGCTCAGACCCCTTAGCAGCTCACATGCACTTTTACTCTCATACATCTAATAGGTTGTATTTACTAAGAGGTTCTCTTTATAGTAACTATTCTCATTTAGTTGCAACATGTATGTAATATACTTTATATCTTATTGGCAAATGCATAAAAATGTGAACTCCATTTATTTTTGTGTTTCTTGTGTCTTAGACATTCTAGGAGTGGGAAGTCTCAGATATGAAGGACTCATAAATTGAAAGTGATATTTACGCATATTCATAATTTCATGCTAATCATTTTTTCTGTGTTATTTCAACTCAGTAGTTTAAGCAGGGGAGAGAGATAATCTTTTTCTCTAGAACAATGAATCTGACTGCACTTATAAAACAAATTAAGAAGGAAAAACTAAAGTGGAAAGAACAGTTTCAAAATGATTGATATAATCTAGGCAAGAGACGGTGATGATGTCAGGGTCTAGTTGAGTGGCATAGGGGTTGGAGAAAGATGAGCAGATTCAAGGGATATTTGGTAGGTAGAATAAAAATTCTGTGTGAATTTCAAATGTGCAGAGCGGAGCAAGAAGAGAATGGTTTGTGTTTTGAAGATCTCTCTGGCTGCACTGTGGAGAACAAACAGAGCGTGCTGGCAGAGGTATAGTTTCACTTGTTAATGAGTTACTGTGGTTGTCCATAGTGGCAATTTGGACTTGGATGAAAGCAGTGGAATTGATGGGAATGGACTGATTCCAGATATGGTGAGAGGGCAAAGAAAACAAGGGTTAAGATGGCCTAGATGTGGGAGCTGTATTAGGAGAGGGAAGTTTAAGTATGGCCCTGTGTGTGGGTGGCTGGATGAATCATTCACAGAAACAGGGGGATTGTAGAAGAGGATCTTGTTTGGGAGGGAGGAAGATCAAAAGTTTGTTTTTGGCATGTTGATTTTGAGATGGCTTTAGAACATTCAAGAGGAATTTTTAAGTAGGTGAATGGATATGTACTTCTGGAGCTATGAGGAGAGGTCTCAGCTGGAGATATACTATCGTGAGTCATCATGTATAGGTGCCAATTAAGGGCATGGAAATGGATGAGATGGTCAGAGAGGAAAAGGAGGGCTGACTGTAAAGCTCAGAGAAACTTCAGCATTTACTCACTGGATCAAGGAAGTTAAACCTGAACAGGAGATAGAAAAGCTGTCAGGGTTGGATTTTACTGGGCAGGAGCAATGAAAAAACAAGAGGTAATAAGCATATTGGATATTGAGAGAAGGGGCGTTTTCTCTCTCTTGTCTCTGACCAACGTGCTGTTTTCTAATTTCCACCCTAAGCTATGTTGGGCTGATTTGTTTACAGAGATTCTTTGATAAGGGGAGAATTCTCTTTTGTGAACAGTTGCTCAGTGCTTAGACCATATAAAATATATGTTTCTTTTTAATTAATATTGTAAACATGTTTTCAACACAAGAATTACAGAATACATAATTCTAGAGTTAGCTTCACTATATCTGCTGTTTTGGTTTTTTTTCAATAAAGCTTTTGCACTTTAGGGAAGACAAATAATATCTTCTGGGATGGCTGTGGTCCAGAAGACATCCCCTCCTCCCTTACTCAAATCTTTATCCTTCTATAGAGCAGCTTTATTGGCAGTTGTGTTTAACATGTGCTTTGCTCATCTGTTCTGAATATTGTAGTATAATCCTTTAATATAACAAAGTACAGAAAATATAAATTCTTCTCTCACTGGGATTTTGTTATTTTTCCTTGTCAGGCATCCCAGGAACATGCAGTGGTGGCCCAAGGGAGTTTGTGTTCTTTCCCTCTCAAAACTCCCTTCCCATTTCATGCAGCAAGAACCATTTGCTAAGGGCCATTTGCTTGTTGCCACAGTAGTGCAATGTCTGAAGCTGAGATTAACATTTCGAAATACTAATAGTATGTTAATTTAATAGTATTATCTTGCAAAGTGCAAGTAGCATTTGGAGATGGAAATAACTCTGAATCACAGCTCATTAATTTGCTCACTGAAAGTTCATTATATGAATTTAAAAAATCAAATTTCGAAATACTACTCAGAAAGGAAAGAAATATTGATATAAACAACAAAATCATGCTGAATGAAAGATGTCGGGCAGAGAAAGATACAAATTGTATGGCTTTAACGATGCAAAATTTTAGAAAATGCAGATTTACCTGTAGTAACAAAAAGCAGGTTACTACAGATCAATTTGCATTTCAATTTGCTGGGCAGAGAGGTAGGGGATGGGCCTCCGATCGGTTAGCAAGGGACAAGAGGAAACTTTAGGAGATAATGGAACTGCTCATTATTTTGATTCTGGTGATGGTTTCACATGTCAAAGCTCATCAAATTGTATACTAACCATTCACATGTCCTTTAATTATATGCAGTAAAACCTCATTATCAATGTGGAGTGGTGGAAATCCTGCCCAAATTGGTAACAAGTCAAAATTGTAGGTTTTTAAAGAAAATGTCATTTTAGTTGTCAGAAATAATGATATGTTAATGGAACATGATTATATTTGGAGGTAAACCTGTATTACAAAAATCCCGGATTTTTGACTACTTTTTAATAACTTGGAGTTCAGTAATGACCAAATATATTTCTGAATTTTCACAAAATCTCTATTAGACATCACTTACAAAGCTTCACTTTTTCCTACTCTATTTTAAATGTTGAAACCCAACATTCTGCCTGCAGTTTTACTAGGATATATTTAAAAGACATGTTTTTGTTTTTATTTAAAGCAGGGGTGTCAAACTCATTTTCACCGGGGGCCGCGTTAGCGTCGTAGTTGCCTTCAAAGGGCCAAATGTAATTCTAGGACTGTATAAATGTAACTACTCCTTAACAGTTAAGTGAGAGCTTGGAGTTGCTGCTGGGTAGAAACAAGGTGCTGGGCAGGATAAAACAAGGTGGAGGGCCGGATTTGGCCCACGGGCCTTGTGTTTGCCACCTGTGATTTAAAGCATCTGGTCATAGATGGGCCAAATTTAATGAACATGATTAATGCTATTTTTGATCATTTCTCAGTACTTTCTTAAAAATAAAAAGTATTTTGGTAGATGAAAGAATAAATGAGGAGAATAATGGTTCAAAAATGTAAAAAGAATTATAATGACAGGGGATTTTTTCCTGTTCTGGATTTTGAACAATTTATTTTCTTGACTCTGAAGAAAACACAATTTTTTAAAATCAATCACCATTCTTCACTTAATAAGACATTGTTATTCTGGCCAAAATATTTATGGTTTTGTTTCTACAAAGAAGGGATTAATCTCTTTTTCATACATTCTTCTTTTCGGCCTTTCATGTCAGCATTCATGGGTGCACTGCAATGCAAACCTAGTAGAGTGGTCAGAATTACATCCTCCTTGCAAGAATGCATGGCTGAAGCCTTCTGGGGTAGAGAGCAAAATAGAATGACAGCAACCAAAAGGTGGGACAGGGAATATGGCTTATGTAAACCTCAGAGTCTTCCATGCCTCAGAGAGCTGGAGTTTCACCACCTAGGTTGTCTTAATATAGAAAAGTGTTTGAGAAGTGATATCATAGAGTTGTGAATGGCATTACTCATATGAAAAGCATAGTAGTCAGTTGGTCCACAAGATTTTTTTTCTTTTACAACAAAAGTAATTCTTGTGGGTTGTATCAGTTTTCTATTGCTGGTATAACAAATTCCCACAACCTTAGTGGCTTAAAACAACAAAAATTTACTGTCTTAGTGTTCTCCAAGTTAGAAATCAGAGGATCTCACTGCACTAAGATCAATGTGCCCGAAGGCTAGATTCTCTTCTGGAGGCTCTGGGGGAGAATCCATTTCCTTGCCCTTTCCAGCCTCTAGAGCACTGCTCTGCCTTCCTTGGCTCATGTCCTCTTTTCTTCATATTCAATGACAGGGAGATTGCATCTCTCTGTGACCTCTCTCTGATTATCTCAGAAAGGTTCCTTTAAGGACTCACGTGTTCAGTTGGGCCCACCCATATTATTCTGGATGACCTCCCCTTTTCAAGGTCCACAATCTTCATCATGTCTTCAGATTCCCCTCCCCCCACCCCTTGCCATGTAAAATAACGTAGTCTCAGGTTTCAAGAGTTAGGACGTACACATCTCTGAGAGACCATTACTCTTCCTACCATATGGGTGAAGAACAAGAACAGTTAGGGATTGAAACAGAGGCAAAGGGGAGATTGAATTAATGAACATGTTTTCAAGACTGTCTGTTGATGTGGTTTTCTACAGAAGAATCAACAAATGAAAAAGGAAATTATTAACCGAAAGAAGAGTAGGCATTAGGAAAACACATTTTAGTTACCAGTTACCACACTTTGCACATGAAGTGATACTCCTTGTTCATTCAACATTTAAATAAACTACAGTAATAAGCTTATCTGTCATCTGTTGCTCAATCTGGGTAGCAGATGCAACTCTATCATTGAGGTACTTGAAGTTCTGGTGCAAACATTTATGAGAATTAATTGACAACTATTAAGGTAAAATAAAACTAGGTTAATAGACAGTTTTTAAAGCCAGAGTTTTTTTTGCTTAGGGTGTGTTTAGGATCCATAGGAGAGTGACAGTAATTATAGGTGGTGAGCTCTGCTAGAGATGAAATGTCTTCTCAGCAAGATGCTTTTTCTTAGATACAACTAGGAAACATAAATATCAATAGGAGGGCAATTTTTAGTTCTAGCTTTTAAATTAGCACAAGAAAACATTCCAGTTGATGCAAAACTTAGTTGGTAAGCAAAGGCATATTACACTTTAAAAATCTTTTAAAAACATTGCTAGATAATATTCTCTTTGTTCTGATTAATTAAATGCCTTTAGTTTCTTAGAGAATTCTTTTTTAACTGCATTTTTCTTAAATTGAATTTAATAAATGAGCTGGATACAATTGCCACTCAAGTGAATCTAATAGGCAGTTGCAAGTATAGCTGGATTCGATGGTCTGAAAATTAACTGTAGTTTTGCTACAAGCTGTAAAGTCAGGGACAAGTGCAAAAAGCAGAGAACCAGCCAGAGGGTGAAGGTAATTTTGCATGTCATGGGAAATTGCTCAGCTTCAAATATAAAATGTTTGAAAAAATGCTGCCCTCCCAACACTGATCTTTATAAAAACAGTAACTGGTTTTACATACAAAAAATAGCTGAATCATGCAATAGAATTATATGGTCTATTTCTAAAAGTTAACCCATATGAGGTTGTAAGTTACCACCTTATTTACTTCTATAATTCTTTCTCCACATCCTGGAGTAGGCCAGACAACCTAGAACGAATCCCAAATCTCCTTAATCTCACACTTCTTGAGTCTAGAAGAGAAGCAGAGAGGGCTGATGGAAGTGGAGGTCATCTGGAGGCAGGGAAGGGAATGAACGCCTGTTACACATCTACCCTGTACCAGGTACACTGCCTCATGCTTTACACCACTTGCCACAATTGGTTGAGTTAGTTATTATCCAGGAGAGAAAATTGAGAGTAGGACTGGCCAAGAACGTTGTCAAGCACACCCTAAGCAGTATATAGCCTGACTTGAACTCACAGAGACTTGATGCTAAAGCTTTGTTCTTCTCATGGCTCCCATGTCACTTCTTGAACCTGAGACCCATTTTTCTGCTTCCTCTCCTCAAACAGAAGGCATTGTGTACCTAAAAGAAAAGTTAAAAAAAAAAAAAGAAAGAAAGAAATAATCCCTCAAAACCTTTGACACTGACAGGTTTACAGGATCCCCCAAAGCATCCCAGAACCCTTGGATTAGGAAAGCCTTTAAATTATGTAGCCTTTCTTGATCTTAGTTGTGTGATCCATTCACTCTGCTAACCTAGACCTCCCTCCCAAGTTGTGAATCTTCTCTGGGAGTAGGTTGACCATGAAGTCTGTAGTGTTTTCTGCATGGCGATGGGGCATCTTCCTGTCTCATCAGCCCTCATGAGATTTCTTGGAACACTCCTGCTTCTTCCTCTGTTTCTCCATCCCTCATACTCATCCAGGATTAGTGGGGTGGAATGTGGGCCCAAAGTAATTTTCCTGACTTTGAAAGAACTTCTTCAATAACATGGACTGGAGCTGAAACTAGATTAAATAAATTACCACACAGACTACTGAAAGGAGAAAAAAACCCTCTTCTGTATTGAGGAGTAAGGAAGGTAGGAATATGTGGGAAATGTTTGATAAAATAATACAGATCTACATGATATTTTTATGCGATAAAGAAAAGTATGACCGTGTTCGTGGTTTATTTATCACAGGTATATTTGAATTATGTTTAAGGTCAATGTGGTATCATTTAGAAAAGTACCTGTAAGAGGTTCTTAAAATACAGGCAGGCTTTGCTGTGAAAAGGTATTCATTGCAACATTGTAGTACTTGGCAATAGGAAATGGTTAAAGACATTATTGTATCTCAGTGGGACGTCCTTAGTCCTTAACAGTGGTGTTTACAAAGAATTTATAACAATATTTAAAAAATAAGATGGAAAGTTAGAGGTATATTTTTTTAATTTTGAAAATACATGAAAAATTCAAACTAAAACTGCTTAAATGTTAACAGCGGTTGTCTAGGGAATTGTGATTTATTGTTGATATTTTTCTGCTTCATTATATTCTTCCAATATTTAAAACCAGAGAAACAAATAAGGTTCCATAATGAAAAAGAAGATTTTATGAGAATTTTCAAGTGACCAGTTAGGGAAAATAAAGATCCTTTAGACCAGATGCGACTTACCATTGTTGCAAGTTAATTGATTCAGTGATCTTTCTGTGATTAAAGCTGGTAGCAATCAGGTAGTGACTGTAAACCTGAATATCACGTTATCTTAACAACAGGAAAAAGTAATTAGAAAAGTCATTTTACAAAAATTTCTCAATTCTGATAAGTCAAGAAAAGGCATGCCAAAATTATATAAGGCGCATGTTTTCAGACATTAAAATGTTTGTTTGTGGCCCCAAACAGTGTGGTTCATTTGGTTGGGCATCATTCTGCAAAGCAAAATGTTGCCAGTTCGATCCCCAGTCGGGGCACGTGCCTACACTGCAGGTTCAGAACCTTCGGTCAGAGCACATGTACAAGGGGCAACCAATCAATGTTTCCCTCACACACTGATGTTTCCATCGTTCTCCCTCACCTCCCCTTTATCTAAAGATAAATTAAAATTTTTTAAAGTTCATTTCTAGAAACAATCATTTAAGTTAATTATATAATTTTGATGTAAAATATGAATAGTATCTTAATGAATTTGCTGTTTTTCTTTGTAATTTACTTTGACATAAAATTATCTCTGTCTAAAGAACTGCACAAGTCACCAGAGATTTAGGAACCAGCTATCAAGTATCAGTCCATCCTTCTAAAGCTCTTAAAATACTAGATTTTGGTATTCATATCAGTAAACATTGATTTAGATAATGTTAATTCATAAAGATATTACTTTTAAATTTTGTAGTGCTTTATTTCTTGTAAATATACTTTTTCATATTGAATGTCATCTATTTTTGAATTATATTTTATTGATTATGCTATTACAATTGTCCTGATTTTCCCCTTTGCCCTCTTCCACCCGGCACTCCCCACTCCTTCAAACAATCCCCCCATCATTGTTCATGTCCATGGGTCATGCGTGTAAGTTCTTTGGCTACTGCATTTCCTATACTGTACTTTATATCCCCATGGCTATTCTGTAACTACCTATCATACTTCTTAATACCCTCACCTCTCACCCATTCTCCCCCTCACTCCTCCCATCTGGCACCCATCCGATAACTAACTTCTTTTCTCTTGCTGCTTTTAAGAGTCTTTCTTTGTCTTTAATATTTGGCCTTTTAATTATTATGTGTCTTGGAGTGGGCCTCTTTGCATCCATCATAATTGTGACTTGCTGTGTGTCCTGGATTTGTATGTGTGTTCCCTTTACCAAATTAGGGAAATTTTCTTTCACTATTTTTTCAGACAGATTTGCAATTTCTTGTTCTTTCTCCTCTCCTTCTGGCACCCATATGATGTGAATGTTGGACCTCCTGAAGTTGTCCCAGAGGCTCTTTATACTATCCTCATATTTCTTGGATTCTTTTTTCTTGTTCTAATTGGTTGTCTTTTTCTTCCTTATGTTCCAAATCATTGATTTGATTCTGAGCTTCATCTACTCTACTATTGTTTTCCTGTAAATTCTTTATTTCAATTACTATATCCTTCGTTTCTGACTGGGTCTTTTGTATGCCCCTGAGGTCCTTGTTAAGGGTGTTATTTACTATATTGTCCAACACTTGAAAACTCAGGGCATGTCTGGTGAGCTGAAAGTGATACAACCTGAAAGATTAATTATACTAGCCCAAATCTCAAGAGACTAATTTATAAGTCTTCATGCCCACTCACTAATTTACAGTGGGGGCTACATTTTGTACTATAATTGGATCAGTTAACTGTACAAGATACTCCCTTTGATAAGTACTAAATGTATTTGGGTGATCACTTTATAAGTTATATATATATTTATCACTATATTGTATACCTGAAACTAATATAATATAATATTGTATGTCACCTGTAATTGAAAAAAAAAAAAAAAGATACTCCCTTTGAGGGAGTACATGCACTCTGGTGGCCAAATTATAGATAAGAAATTTGCTTGGAGGCTATGAAGTTAAAGCAATGGGAATTGAATATTAACAGATATTTATTTCCAGCTAGGGGAGCTTGATAATTTGCTGTTTGCCCCTCCAGGGATTTTTCTATTTTAATAAGTAGAGATGTTGCCCAGATCTCCCCTTAAATTTTTTTTACTCTACAACTCAGTTTTCTAGATTGTTTAAAGTTGCTGTAATATACTGTCATTAAGTTATCCTTCATAAAATACCAGTTTCTATATTCAAGGTTATTGTGTATTTCAGATTAATTTAATTTTACTGTGGGTTTATTCTGCTGACTCAGAGCCATTTTCCTCCTAAAAAACTACCTAAAAGTAAGAATACAAGATAGTTTACAAAGCATTCCAGCTACTGTGGGTTGATTCTTATTTCATTTAATTTCAGAGATTGACATACTTTGACTTAAGAATGTATCCTATCTTTTTCTCTTTGTTTTCTTTCCCTGTAACATTGAATGATAGGCCAAGATCTAAATTTTAATTTTATATTTTATTTTTATCGTTTATCACTACCAGTAGTTTAGCATTTTAATACTCACCATAAAATGTGTTATACTCTTTCTTTTGTGAAAGGTAAGTTTTTTCTAAAGGTTTGTTCTCTAAGTATGGTTTTTACATAGTTCTGTTTATGGGCTGAGTCATAAAGATAGAAATATTTTATTCAATTGTGAATCCCACAAATCACCTTTAGAATGTTAAGAGAAAAATAGCATGCTGTGGGGATCATTGTTGCTGTCATTTTTGTCAGTTATGTCATGATGTTTCTATGGGATTTTAATGAAAGTGGCAGTGTGTGCACTTCAGTTGTGAATTAAAATGTCAAAATATAGGTTGTAAAAAATGTCATTCTAAAAAAATAACAATGAGTTTGATATCAGGTTGTGTCTTTTCTTGAAGTGTTTATTAAATACAGCATTTTATTCATGTGCATACTATTTCATAATTGCACTAAAATTATAAGATTAAAAAAATAAGTCTCAGAATTAGAAAAATGCAATTGTGGTAGATCTTGCCAAGCATATTTTATTTTTGTGACATGAGGTTATAGGGATGGCCAGAATCCTTCGCGTAGAACTCTACTAAGTAATTGAAATGATTTTGCCCTTAATGACCTGTACTGGGACATGTCCATTTTGCATGCATTAAAAATGAAACTAACACATTGATATTTTTCAGAAAAAAATATAAGAAATGTTTATTGTATTACCTTGAACCTATTTGTATAGAATATCCATGAAACAAATGGAAAATTTGCCATGAATACAATACAAAAGTGGAATATTTATGAAACTCACTTGAGAAAATTATAACTGTAAGGAAATGGGCAATAGACAAGACAGTTTATTATGACTCTGTTGGAAAAGGAATAAAGAGTATGGAGAAGTTACACTATTTATAGCATATTTAAGATTAAAAGTATGTTTTAGTAATACTATGCTTATATTTCTCATACTAAACCATGTGTTATTTGGGTGAGGTGGCTACTATGATATGATGGTTTGAAACATGTAGCAGCACCTTCAAATAATGACTATCCAAGGGTGAGATCCTACCCAATGGAAAACACTAAGAGTCCCAGTCAATCTTATGTTATGCCCCTTGATGCAAGAACAATAAATAGTATAGTCTCTGGTAACCCTGAAGAACAACTGTAAGGAAGGAGTACAATTTAATGCCAGTGCAAGGTCCCATTGTATTAGAATTGGCTTCATAATTATGTTTCTAAAGATTGGGAATCAGTCTTGACCAGAAGCACCATTGGCTTATATTTCTTTTTATCAAAAGTTTGTCTCAGTTTTTTGCTTCTGTGGTTGCACAGCCTTTCTTTTGAGCTTCAATTACAGAGCACAGTAGTACTGTTTATGCCAAAGCATCTGATTACTTTGTTTGCTGAAGTATAGGGTAATTTTCATTCTGAGTCAGATCAAATTCTACCTAGTCTCCAGCTGGCCCTAGAATGGAAAATGATTAGGTTCTTTAATTTAAGGGTGTTAAATACTGCCTTTAGGATAGGCATTTTAATAATGTGATAACTGATGATTAAATAGTAGTGACAACTACACTCTGCCTCAGTTGCTAAGGCCAGACAAACGCACTAATCACAAACTGACATTTTACTTAGATGTATAAACAACCTTATTAATCTTCCCCTTAGATCTGAATTACTGCTGAGGAAATCTCAAATAACCCTCTTTACTTAGGAAATGACACTGTATCAAAATAAATGGAGTAATTTTTTAATAGATAAATAGTTCTCGAATGTCATAACTACTGTCATATAGACTGTAAGTATAAAGTTTTAACATTGATGGGGGGTTAGGGCTGTTAGAATGCATGGGTGGGCAAAAGTAAGTTTACAGTTGCTCATATCAAAATAGACAATACAATAAATAATAATTTACACAGGAATAATCTCTGTGTTTCATGTATTCACAACTGTAAACCTACTTGGCCCACCCTTGTATATTGAAACTCACATAAAACCTTAAACATTAATTATTGATATATGAATAAGCATCTTAAATAAAATGTGTGTGTATACATATATATATATTCAATCCTTATCTGAAGCCATGTTTTTATTGATTTTATATAGAAAGACATATCAATGTGGGAGGGAAACATTTTTCAGTCACCTCCCATTCGTGCCCTGACCAGGGATTGAAGCCACAACTTGGGTATGTGCCCTGACCGGGGATTGAACCTGCAAACTTTTTGGTGTGTGGGACAATGCTCCAACCAATTGAGTCATCCAGCCAGGGAATATAAAAATATTTTTAAGGGAGAATCATAACCTAAAACATGATAATTAGTGCCACTTTGGAGACATAAAATCTAAAGTAGAAATGTTAGATTAAACAATATAATAAAGGACTAGTCCTACTCAAACAACTCAGACTTGCTCTATAATATGTTCAATATTAGTAAATTCATTAATGAAAGAGATTTAAATTACAAATTGGTAGAAACCAATAGGGTTATGTTAATAGAAAAGAAAAATTTTAATATGTATTAACAAAAAATTATAAGGCCACTCAGAATATAAATATCAGGCTACTTCCTTGACATAGTTAACATATGTATTCCAAAACAATATGTTATTATGCCTAGCTAAAAACATTTGTTTTCCAAAATATAAGAAATGTTTATCATATTATTTTTAACATAATATGTTTGATGTTTTGAAAAATGTGATATAATATTAACCCCAAAATGTCAGTATTATAATAGCCAGGAAAATTTACAGTAATTAATTAAAAACAACTTCTAATAACAGGCTTTAGTAAAATACATGAATACAAGATAAATCATTAAATGATAAAAAAATTCCTTGCTAGAAGTATCATTTAGAAAAGATCATGGAAAAAGCAATTCCTAATAGCAGCAGATGTGTATGAAATATCTAAAAAACAATGTGCAAAGGGAATGTGCATTTCTTATGAAACTTTACTGAGACAATAAAAAGCTAGTGTAAGTAGATATACTTCTGGTGGGAAAACTACATTTCATATATATGTCAGTGCATCCAAAATGATTTTTAAAATGCTGCTTTTATCTAAGAGAAGACATGAGTTCTTGCAAAAGAAAAGATGACCACTGAATAAACCTAATTATAAT